>JBBPUC010000707.1:0-12873 GCA_038094375.1 Tubosaeta aff. heterosetosa
ACTCCTCGTAAACTCCTCCGTACTCTAGTCACCTTCTTCGGGACGTTGTCGTACCTCTTCGTGAGTGTCCTCCCCGATTTAGGTTCGTGTCGTCCGCTCCGCTCGAGTAGTACGACTTGCGTAACACCTCCTTCCTGAGTGAGATATTCAATCTCTTCATCAGGGGAAGTTTTGTGAGCTGGCTCCTCAAATGATGGTGTAGACGGAACATCTAACTTGGGAACCTTTGGCTCAGATTGGCCAGTCAACTCTTTCCATTTGGAAGAGAATTCGACATCTTTTACCAACTTTGTGGGATGTCTATTTTCTCTATAGATGTTTCCAGGCCTCATAGGGACTTTACGTTCTCTATGGGAACATCTGGGGAGAGGTGGAGGTGCTGGCATCTGTGGTATCCTCCGAGGAGGTGTAATAGGATCAGGTTGAGGAACAGGACTAGGTGTCCGAGTTTGAGGTTCCTCAAGCTCTTCGGGCTCTGATTCAGGATCTGGCACCGGAATAGGTTGTTCGCGGGAAGAGCCATCTGGGATTTCAAAATTGTCATCAGAAGGGCATGGTTCATCCGCAAAGTGGGGAGTGCGACAAGGAGTGGATATGGGGTTGTGTGGTTTAGCCCCTGAACACTTTGGAAATAGATGTTCATCAAAAACAGCATGTGCAGCAGTAAAAATAGAATTATTTGGTCACATGAACACCATATTGGTGTCATTTGTGGGTGAAACCCCTAAGTAGACCATTAACTGCGAATGAGGGGCAAGTTTTCCTCCAGCATGCTGAAAGGGTGCTAAGTGCACATAGGCACCACAACCGAATACTCGTAAATCAGCAATATTAGGTTGTTCTCCAGTCAACAACTCGAAAGGAGTTTTCCAACACAATCTCTGATTAGGGGTATGGTTGTACACATGAGATGCGTGATTCACAGCAAATTCCCAATATGAGGGAGGTAGGCAAGCGTGTAAACGCATGGCCTGTGCTTTGTCCATTAAGGTACAAATGTGCCTTTCGGCTCATCCGTTTTGCTGGGGTGTATGTGGAGCGCTTTGATATATATGAATACCTTCATTTCGAAGCATTTCATCAAAAGCTTTAGATTTGTATTCTCCTCCAGCATCAGACATCCAGCCTTTTATTTCGGCTTTGTACTGTGTCTGGACATATTTGATAAATTGTCTGGTGGCGTGAATTGCTCCATCTTTGGTGTGCAACACTGTCAACCAAGACATAGACGTAAAATCGTCATAGAAAACTATAATGTATTTGCTCTTATGATATGATTCAACCTCAAAAAACTTAAGATCTGAATAAATCAGTTCAAACAGCTTTTCAGCGCGTCTTTGTGTATGAGGGAAAGAGCGATTAGATTGTTTGCCTAGTTGGCAACCAGGACAAACACACTCTTCCGCAGGTATCTCTACCGTAGGAAAATCTTTGAGATGTTTCTTGCCAGCACAAATTACTTCCTTAGAAGGATGACCAAGTCAGCAATGTAATAAGTCATAATCAATAGATTGTAGGTTTATGTTTGACTTCGCTCTGACTGTGGGTGCGCGGACAAAATACAAAGTGGATCTAGGATGTGAATGAAATTCCACAAGTGTTTTTCTGTGAAGTTTATGCCAAAAAGCAATGAATCCTTCATGATTTTGCACCACTAAATGTTTGTCTTTGAGCAAAGCGCCCATGGAGACAAGTTTAACATTTGTTGTGGGCATATAGATCGTAGGTGATAATCGCACTAATGATCCTTTCCAATTAATTATTACGGTTCCTTCACCAACGATGTTGGCAGGTCTGTTTGCTGTGTGAACGATTTTGGGCTTTTGGTAGGGAACATATTCGACGAAGTCTTCAAATTGATATGTAAAATGTGCTGATGCTCCTGAATCAAGGAGCCATATATCATCAGATATTTCAGACGCTGCCAAACATTATTCACATGGCTTTGACTCAGGTGCTGGTTTGCTATATGAAGAAGATGAACATGATTCATTGTCCCAATCATCGCTATCTACTGTAGATGACATTGCAAACAATCTATCTACATCCGACTGTGAAATCAGATGAGCGTCAATCAACAGTTGTGAGAAATTTGGGACAGACCTTGGATCAGCCTCAAAATCGAAAAACTCATCAAAGAGTTCTTCTTCGTGTTCATTGTGCAAGTATTCATCATAGAATGCGGCGAGGGGGTCTTGTTTGAATGGAACACTGAAATGGACCAGAAGGTCCTCTTCTTCGTAATCCTCCCCCAGCGAAACAGTATCACTATCTGGGGTGGTCAGAAGACAATTAAAGACATGTCTGGCATGTTCAGGAATAGATGGCACAGCAGTGGCAGCCATCAAAGAAGGTAATTGCACACGAGGGGTGAGTGGTGATGGAGCGAGAGGAGTAACAGCCACTTCGGGCGAATGGTGAGGTGGGGTTACAGGTGAAACCTCCGGCAGAACAAACAGGATGGTGGGAACATCGACCACATCATCCTCAAAATCTGGGAGCTCTTGAATAGACGCCACAGGTGTCGAAGTATCAATACGTTCCATAAGATGGAGACGTTTGAGAGGGGGTCCCGAGAGATCGAGGTCGGCGTTGGCAACCCTATCCAAGTTGCAAACAGTTTGTTGTGTCAGGGTGACGCCAATCTGATGAGCGAGATTTATTGATCACTTCGTTTGTGGAAAGGCAGGCAGTCTATAATGAGATGTGCCCGAGGTGTGGGCAAAAAAATGTGGGTCGGGCATAGGATATGATGGCGGTGGTTGCAGAACATAGGCAGGGAATGTGGAAGTGAAGGCAAATGAGGCCTTGCAGAATTTGCGTACTGTATAGCATGCGCTTGCTGACGGGCTTTCCCTCATTTGGAGCGGTTGCCCCGGTGAGTGTTCTTTTGCTCTGATGAGGAGCCACTCTCCTGAGGCTGTTGCTGCTTATTCTTCCCCTTGTCTTTAGGGGCGGATGATGATCCCGGCTGTTGTTGCTGCTGGGAGAAATTAGGGTCTCCCTGCTTATGCTTTATTGCCGTTATTTTGTGTGTGGCTGGCGCACGTGTATTCTTGCCACGAGCAGAATGTTGTTGCCATGCCAGGATGGCGGATTCTTCGAGCTTGGCCATGGTGACGAAAATATCGCCAGGTTGTATTGACGATTCTACGATTTCTTCTTCCTCTTCCTCGGCAGGTGGTTGGCCACGAGCAGACGGAGCTGCCAGCTTCTTCACCTTTTTGAAGGAAAGTCTGGTTTCCTCCTTTGATGAACATTGAGATTCAATGTTCATGATGTGTGCGAGGATGTCCATATAGGACGGAAGTTTTGACATAGTGATCATCACCTGGATACGTTCTTCAACAGGGTATAAAAATTTGGCGAGGCGGATGAAGTGTGCATTGATTTTGGCAAAGGCAGTGGCAGGATGAGATTTGTCAGGGATGACGGTATCCATAAGCGCTTTGAATTCCGTGTAGACGGTGGCGATGGTAGGCTTAGAATAAGCCGCTTCCAGTCCATCCCAGATATCCTTGGTGCTCTGGTTGCTCTCCCAGCGACGAGAAAGAGCTGAGTCAAGTTTCAAGACGATGTTGCCAATCGCCATCATGTTCTTTTTGTTGAAACCCTCCTTGGTTGTATCTGGCTTGATGCAGATGTCAAAAAGTCCAACGGATTGCAGATAGGCGCGCATTTTGGGGCGCCAGGTCAAGTAGTTGGGACCGGTGAGAGTGGGGATCGAGTTGAACATGGAAGAGATCTTGGTGGCAGAGGTCGACATTATTTGGTAGATACAAGGTTGGTGCAAGGTGAAGCGCAAGTAAGATTGTCTAGAGGATGACGCATCAGTAACGTTCTGTAAGAAGGAATGAAATGCGCAGTCAGAGCCTCTGACTTCTACCAGTATAGCGACCTCATAGGATCTCTAGCAACATCATCAAGGGCATAAAAACATGCACAAGAGATGGGTATATTTCTGCACAACATCTCGGCATGAAGACACATGAGAGGTGGTGTACTTCACTCAAAAAGTAGGCATAAAAATGCACACACTTTTGGCGTTTTGAAGACGAGCGTAACAGCAAGCTGCAGAGCTCATAACTTGTTGAAAGGTAGAGGGTACTAGACCATACCAGAGGCTATTGCACAGATATAGATACGCTGTACTTACTTGCTTAGAACGACGTGGTTCAGAGTAAAGAGTCTTATTAGAACTCAGTTGTTGAGTTCGAATATATATACTGACAGTGTATGACGATTATGTAAGTAATGTCAGTCATAATGTCAGTCATCGTGTCAGTCATAAGTGTGACTGACTGTCAGTCATCATCACATATCGTGAGAGACTTCAACACTGCTGTGGTCCCTATTGCACTGTCATCACTTGTGGTGATGGTGGTGAGTGCCATTGCATTGCACCTACTGCCCCTCATCACAGATGGGTGGTTGGTGTGTCACTGCAGTCTCCTCTGCTGTCATCCCCATTGTGCCATCATCACTTGTGGTGGTGGTGGATGCCATTGCATTGCATCTACTGCCCCTCATCGCAGGTGAGTGGTTGGTGTGTCGCTGTGGTCCCCTCTACTGTGGTCCCTGTTGCACCATCATCACTCATTGTTGTTATCGTAGGTGCTATTGCATTGCACCTACTGCCCTCTCATTGCAGGTGGGTGGTTGGCATGCTGTTTGTCAACATGGTGGTAGTTGCAGGTGCACCATTGTGCAGCCCTCACCACCTCTGTGGTGATAGTTGCCACTGCATGGCCTTGTTGTTGTCATCATCATCATGTGCGCAATGTGCTGCCCTTGTGGTAGTGGTAGGTCCTCACCCTCGTCATTCTGGTCATGGGCATACTGTTGTGTGGTATGGTGGTGGGTACACACTTGGGTAATGGGCACACCATGTCATCTCCACACGTGTTGTTATAGCACTCATGGATGGATATGCCATTGCATCTCCACTCTCGTTGTTGTTGTCTTTGCAGTGGTGGCGTCCTGTTGTGCAGCCCTCACCTGTGATGTCATCATTCTGTGCAGGTACACCATTGCCCACTGTCATTGCTGTTGAGCCTGTCTTGCCCTCGCCATGGTCACTGTGGTGTGTTGATGTGGTAGCATTCCCACTTGGTGAGTTGACGTTGTGTGGTAGCCTGTAGGTGAGCATGTGAGCCTGTGGAAGACACTCACCGTAAGCAGCTCCAACTTGTTCCCATGGGTCCCGGTACCCGTGGCTGCGGGTACCAGGTTTGATGTGGGTCCACAGATCCTGACCTATATCCATACCCACAGGTACCCATACCTGAGACCTGCCATGGGTACTGGGTACCCTTGCAGTTCCCTAGTTCTGGATACCACCAGTCTCTTGTGGACATCTCCAATCCTCTACCATATCCAGCTGTCCATTTGCACACTCATGCGGTGCCCACTAGACTCTGTCACACTCAACCATCTGCTTGTGCACTTGAATGTTGGCTGCTGGACTCCCTCAGCCCACCACCCATGGACTCATCTGTTATGTTCTGGACAGCGCTAGTCTCTCGTGGACACCTCCAATCCTCTGCCATACCCAGCTGTCCATTTGCGCACTTGTGTGGCACCTACCAGACTCTGCCACACTCAACCATCTACTTATGCACTTGAATGTCAGCTGCTAGACTTCCTTAGCCCACTATTCACAGACTCATCTGTCATGTTCTGGACAGTGCTGGTCTCTTGTGGACACCTCCAATCCTCTGCCATATCCAGCTGTCCATTTGTACAACTTGTGCAGCACCCACTAGACTCTGCCACTGTAAGGTTTATTGGGGTAGACTTTGTACTCTCCTCAAAATCATGCAAGTGAACTATACTATATGGTATTCACTGATGATATGTAGAGGTAGAAGTAAGTCTACCTCTATCTAATTTATAGGCAGTATTATATATGCTGTAATAGAGTACATGTGATTAAATCGCATGTACTTGTTGCAACCACAAGCTTGTTCATGATAAGATAACAAAGGTCTGTACCATATATGGTATAGCCCATTTACACCCTCCCCTAGTAGAGCCTGTAATAGGCTTGAAATAACAGCAAATGAAAAGTGTAGAAATGTAGATAGATTGGTATATCACAACTACATTACAAGGCAGAATAAGAGGAAAGGGAGAAATGTAAAGTCCTGAGCAGTCCGAAATGACAAGTCCAAGTACACTACTAAAATTTTGAAGGACACATCCTTCAACCATCACCCTGTGCGACCACTCATACAACAACAGACAAGGTTATACCTCCTTTGATGTGTACATCACATAGGTGCTGTCTTATCAATCTTGTTCCCTATGTGGGACTGTTGTAGTGCGGGTGATACACTCCCTGCAGCAGCCAAACCTGACTCGTACAATATCTTATACAATGTAAGACTCTCTTCAAACCACATGAGCAGGTTCATCTCCGAGAACTGACTTTGATGAGGTAGGACTAGAGGGACATCCTCTGCCAAGACATCTAGGCTCTTGGCCTCTTTGTTGTACCATTCCTTGGTACAGTTGAGCCAGTCATCCTTGATAGCATCATTGAGGTCATTCCTCATTGGACTATAGAGCCTCTCAATATCTAGACTCAAAGTGTCACTGTCGATGTGACCAGTCATCTCATAGGTGGCAGTTCATACCCACATGACACAATCATCTGCATTGTGGGTGGAGACCCCGTTGGCAGCCAAGTACACTGTGACCTCAGCCATTGTCACAGTGTTAGTGAATTCATCTGCCCATTGGTGATGTCCGACCATGGGTTGTGCTCTGGCCCATTTGAGGAGGAATCGGTACCTCTCAGGTACTATGAGGAGATGGATTAGACTCTGTAACCAGACAGTACAATCCACATGCCCTCGGGGTACAGGAGCCAGTTGCTCCATGAGGAGGAAGCCTCATACCTGGTGAGGTCTTAGTGGGTTGAGGTCGGAGTCTTCATCATCCCAGACAGTGTGAGCTCCAATTGCTCTAGGGAGCACCCTGGTCATCTGTCACCTTGTCTTCTCATTATCAAACTGTGACTGATATTGTTCAATAAATGAGGTCCAGACCTCAGTGGATGCATGAATTGATGGGGCGTTCTTTGGAAGGGGTGGGTTTTTCTTCAAGAAGAACACCTTCCTTGGCCCAGAAAGTGACGATGAGGGTCTGGCCTCAGGGAGTGATGTGGCGTGCATGTGTGATGACACAGATGAATGGGTGGAGGGAGCAGGCGACTCTAGGATGGCATCAATAGTCCTCTCAACAAGGGATGGTGGTGGTTTGGTAATGTACTTCTGTAGCGCAGCAATGATGATAATTGGGGGTGCTGGTATTACAGGAGGACATCCTGCCATTTTTGCTTCTGCAGTGAGGGTCCTCATCACATTGTGCTTGTTTTTTGTGTGCTCCATGAACCAAGCTGGGGGTTTCCACTTTTTTAGAGCTAGTCTGATCAACTCATTCAATTTCAGGTCCTTGTGCCTCCTCCAAAGATTGAGGTATGTGATAAGGTCCTGAGCCTTCTGTGTTAAGGGCACATTGTCCTCAGGTTTGCTTAGTGTGGCATTGAACACCATGTGGATCTCTCCCCTGGTGTTGATCTTATAGATTGCCACTGGACCCAGGATGCCAAACATCATTTTCATTGATCGGGCTGCATATCATATTGTGGGAGTTGGAGGGCTGCACCTCATCATAAGCTGTTGATATATGCAGAGCAGCACATTGCCTTGGTATGCATAGTGATTTCTCCCTACATCTATGAATAGGGTTTGTATGCTCTTGTTGGTCACATCACCTAAGATGAGAATGTCCTGGGTAGAATCAGGGTTGGTAAATTCTGGGAACAATATTCCTGGGGTTATTGCAAGTGTAGGTTTGACAGGGGCATCCACCTGCATGTCGTTATAGGGGAGAACAACTGGGAAGTCATCCCGCCCCATTCCTTTGTGGTGGTATGCAGGTTTGGCCTGCAGTGGTGCTGGTATTGCCAGTGCGGGTGTGGGAACATGTGTAAGAGCAGGATCCTTCTGCGCCCTCCCCCTGGAACGAGAAGAAGGAGCTGGAGCCTCCAGCTATGTGGAGAGCAGGGGTTTGGATGGTCCAGCTCCAGCAGTCAGCTAGTCACACTCCATGGGGACCCTGAGTGACATGAGGCATGCACGTTCAGTGAGGCATGCCTTATTGTGCGAAGAGATGGGAACAAGGTGGGTGTGAGCTATGTGCTGGGATGCAGAGGGCTCATTTTGAAATGGTTGACATCGTGGTGGTGCGTCGCATTCATCCAATTGATGATATATATCTTTGAGCTGGTCATAGAGCTCACAGTTTTCATTGTACAGACAATTGATTTGATGCTGCAAATAGTTGTACACATTGCGCTTGCAATGACGAGCAGCCTTGTCTACAAGTTTGATGAGTGTGGTGCTCAGAGACTCAGGTGGCACCACCATTGTACCAGTGAAGTGTATAATGTACTTGTCACAGGTGGAGCAACCTCCTTTGTGATGGACAATGGGGAAGTGGGGGTGTATATCCCACTGCAGGTCACAATGCCGTTTGTTGCATTGATGGTCGTGGGTAGGTGAGTGTGAATGTTCATGGTGCTGCTTCGTGCCACTGCTGGTGGTGTGCATGCTCTGTTGGTCTGCCATGCCACAAGACTCACACTCACGTGAAGGGGAACATCCTTGATGAGGCATGTCCACAGATGGTGATCATCATGTCAGCGACAGTGAATGGTTACGTTCATTTGAAGGGGACATGCAGCTATGTGTGGTGACATGCAGTGAAGGTGAGAGAGAGAGATGAAGAAGAGGAATATGGACGTGACTAATTATAATGTGCCACAATTTCAAAATAGGAAGTATACGTGAATAAGGAAATGATCTTCATGGGAACCTTATTGTCTGTGTGGCATGGCAGTGCTTTGATTGTGATGCCATGTCCACTAATCAGGTAACTTGGGTTACTTGATTTGGAAGTGTGTTGTTCTTCAATGACAACTATGGCTGTATTGCAGCCCTTGTATGCTTTTGTGTACACTCTGTTCTAAGGAGCAATTGGTGTGTCCTTTGCATGCCTTAGAGCTCAAGGTACCTGTCTAGGGCCTCAAGCTCCTGGCAGTTCTCACTTGGCTCTCAAGTGGAATCTCTAAGGTTCTATTTGACCAAGAATTCAATTTTATTGCCCATTGATTGATGGGTGATAATTTCATCCATCAACCACTCTCCATTGTCAGTCTGTCTGACATCATAGAATGCATGTGCATCACGCTTAGGGAACAATGTGTCAAAATATAACTCTGAAACTCCAGAGTCTTTAACACACCAACTTCGGTGCTCTTTCGCTCATCTGTTCATTTAATTCTTCTGGAGTTAATCTACCTTACTTTAGTATGGTCTAGCATTGTGCTTGTAGCATGGTGGCGTTCCTAACCCACCTGAGCACTACTCCTTGTACTTTCCTTCTTCAGTACATCTATTCTTGCCTATTTCTAGTCTGGAGTTTTCTGGAGTTAAGCACGCATATAACTTCAACATTTTTAAACCTTCAAACTCCACTTCCTCCCTCAGTTGTGTCTTGCTCTCCTTGCAACACTCTGAGGTGAGGTCCCTTTTTCTTAGTTAGCCACTTTACTCATGTAACTTAGTTTAGGCACTGTTGCCCCTATTTAATTGCCTCTATTTAGGTGATCTTGACAGGTTATGAGCCCTGCTAACATATACTAGCAAAAGCAATCACTCCACACAACTCTGCTCTAGAGCATATCAACATATCCATAGCCCCAACACATTCCAGGCCATCTCCGATGCCTTCCGACACACACTCCTCTGTCGCTGAATGTCCAGTCTTACTTGGTCCTGCAAACTTTCAAGTGTGGAAACTGCACATCTCTGCAAAACTCCACTGGGAGAAAGTTCTTGGTGTTGTTCTAGGAACCAATGTCCTTACTCCCATGGACAGCTCCACTACTCCCAGTGCGTCCACTCAAAAACCCTCCAGGCCACCTGACTCTGCATCTACAGTACTTTCTTCAGCAGAAGAACTCTGAAAATGGACCGAGTGCAATGAAAAGGTGTACAGCATCATTCAGGATCATATCTCCAATGTGATACTCCTAAAGACCACACATCATGCCTCCAACAAAGACCTCTTCGACACCTTCCTCACACTCTATCAGGCCTCTGATCTCCCCTCCGCATACCACTCCTATTGCCAACTATTCACCTTCCAATGGGACGGAAACTCCAACATCTCCAAACACATTGCTTCCATCCGTTCCTTGGAGTTGCGGCTAGCCAGCATGAGGTACTCCGTTGATCCAAAAATCCTTGCATTCATCCTACTCTACTCCCTTCTGAAAACTCCAGAATGGAGCACCTTTGCCTCATCCATGATTAACACAATTAACAAAACCAAGCTGACTTTCGACTCCATTGAAGTCTGCATTCTCTTGGAGGACACCCAACTAAAGCTTTCTCAAAAAGTAGAGTTCACACACCTGGCAAAGGTAAAGGGAGAGCAGAGACAAAAAGGAAAATGGTGTGAACATCACTGGACCACAGGACATGACACCAAGGAGTGCAGGAGTCAGAAGTACTGGTCCCTGGAGTTGAAAGACAAGTATGGAGTAAGTGGTATGGAGAAATCTAGTCCAAGCTCCAATCCTCCAGATAGAACAAATGTAGCTAGCGATCAAGTAGACCGAGCCTTATACCACTACATTCAGGCCTATGTAATGTCCAACGCAAAACGACCATCGCAACCAATCATCATTGATTCCAGAGCCATATCGCACATGGTACTGTACCGGAGTTGGTTCTCTACATACTCCGCCCTTTTCTCACCACAGCACATACAATTTAGTGATAACTCCACTGTATGCGCCATCAGAGTAGGATTAGTAATCCTCTATTCCACAGTCAACGGAAATTGCTATGAAATCACCCTGAGTGATGTTCTACACATTCTGGAGTTCACACTGTCACTCATCTCTGTACCAAAACTGTCCCAATTAGGCTTCTGCACAATATTCCCGGCCAGATCAGGCTCCTGCTCCATGTGGAAAGGACGAAAAACAATCTTAACCGGACATCATGACCAAGGGTTACTGTATATCATGTCAATGTCACTCTGACATGGATCCCAGACTTCAGCTTAGTGTCCATAGACATAAACATACTCTACAGACGCCTAGGGCACAATGCCGTACCCAGAATCCAAACCATGGTCCGAAAAGGCCTACTTCAAGGTATCGATGGACTCACTGGAACATCAGAATTCTGCAAATCCTGCATCACCAGAAAAATGTGGAAGCTCCCTTTCAAATCAAAAGATGACATGTGCACTTCCAGACTGCTAGAGATAGTACATACAGACGTTGGAGGACCGATAACTCCGGCATTGTGGGAGGGATATTGATATTAGTTACTCATAGTCGATGATTTCACATGATTTCCGTGGATATATTTCTTGAAGCAAAAGAGTGAAGTCTGGGAGACCTATATTTGCTAGAAGTCCAACTCCGAGGCCTTTTTCCACTCCAAGGTCGACTCGTAACGATCCTCAAACCTCCATATCTAGTTTGTTTGGAGCAATGGGGGGAGCGAGTATACCAACAAGGAGTTCAAAGGCACACTCTGGAGCGATGGCACAAATCTGGAGACATCCACTCTGTATACTCCTGAACAAAATGGACTCATGGAGCACATGAACCAAACCCTCTCTTTACTAGCGAACTCCATGCTTGAGGACTCCAAACTCCCCAAGTCCTTTTGGGCAGATGCAATGGCCACAGCCGCATATATCTCCGCAAGAAGTCTGACATCTGTGCTAAACGGAGATACGCTATACTACACACTATTCAAACGATCTGTAGATCCCACCTTATTCTGACCTTTTGGATGTATCAGATATGCTCTCATCTCAAAGGAACAACACGACAGAAAGTTCTACTCTCACAGATGAAAGTATATCATGCTTGAATACACCTACAGCCAACAAGTGTACAAACTCCTAGATCTAGAGCAACAGACAATAATCTCCAGTTGACATGTCACTTTCAATGAATCCGGCAGAATCTCAGACTCCGAAACTGGACCTTGGACCTGTGCATCCGAGGACCAGTGGGAGTGACTCCCACATCTCCAAAACCCTGAGTTGACTTTTCCTGATAAGGATGATGACGATGACAACATAAACACAACCTATCCAGACTCAGTGGGAGCACACCTGGAAACAGATGATGTCATGGAGCTAATGGATAAGCTAAACCAACTCTATCTTGAAAGACCTGAAGACAAGACAAGTCCAAATCCAGAGCCACCCACAACACATTCAAAAACTCTATCATCTCCTCCTGCGCAAAAGGTGGCAGGTACATGGAGAGGAAGCCAGGCACAAAAGGCAGCAGACAAAAACAGGGATTACCAGCACACTCTGGATAAGGAAGTGCAACAGACACGGAGAAAGTGGGAGGACTTGGATGATGAAGCAGAGATAGAGGATGCTCTCTTCTCAAACATGTCCAATGGAGAAAGCACTATCAAAACACCTAACATACCTGGAGCTTTTCTGACCATACAAGAAGAACTTCGAGATAACCTTTTTGCCAGAATTGCTCACAGACCTAGCAAGGAAAACCTTCTGACGACAATCAAGGATGCATACAAATGTCCGGACATGGACTTGTGGAGATCAGTGGTTGAAGAAGAACTCCTGAGTTTAAATGCAAACCACGTATATGAGACCATTCCAATACCTGTTACGCAAGTCGTACTACTCGAGCGGAGCGGACGACACGAACCTAAATCGGGGAGGACACTCACGAAGAGGTACGACAACGTCCCGAAGAAGGTGACTAGAGTACGGAGGAGTTTACGAGGAGTA
>JBBPUC010000708.1:0-12860 GCA_038094375.1 Tubosaeta aff. heterosetosa
AGAATAGTGCACAGCACATAACATACAGATTATCCTCCTGTACCTTGATTAGATCACAGATCAATCAAGTCCCCTTTCCTACTCTTGGCTATACAGCTTAGCCCTCATCATTCAACTCCATCAACCCAGACTACACTCTGAACATCTCCAGACTATAGTCCGATACCTTACTGAGCTTCACTCTCTCAAGTCAAGTGAGTCTCACACTTGACAATCCCTTCACTATTACTGCACATCTAGTGGGACATAGCCACTAGCATAACCTATCCCATAAGTGTTAGTGGCATGTCAGTCAGTTCAGTTGCATAAATAGATATGCCAAATTCCTGATGTACACTTTGATAGCACTTCTGAGATTGGGCCTTGCTGCCCTTATTCTAGTCTGACAGTGTCATATCCCATGTTTTCACTAAGTATAACTCTGGAACTCCTGCACCAACTCCTGACAACTCCAATGCAATCTCCATGAATACCCATCACCTGACACCCAGACTATATAACATTTCTCTTTATGTTCTCCATTGTTCTCTCTGTTTCCTTACTTTGTATTAGTCATCCTGGTTAGACTCCTGTGCACCACTCTAGTTATCTTTGTGGCCGGTGCATAGCTCTAGTATATGTTTTCCTGAACTCTGTCTTACTCATAGAATGTTCCGCCTTATTCATCCGTAGTCATTACGATGTACTCCATTACAAATGTGATGCAACTCCGTAGTATATAAACTCGTAGTTTACTCTGTACATACCTCAGTTCAAATATTAAATTAATCTCCTCTCAACATCTCCAAACCTCCTCAGTTCCACCTCTGACCTCTGACCTCCAAGGACGCGAGTACAAGGGAGTGACACATACGTCCCACTCCAAGTCCTCACCAACTCTGGCCTGTTCTCCCCTCGCATGCACTCCGGACCTCATTAGACTTGTCCAGAGGAACCAGATTTAACAGACAGGTTATGAGCCCTGCTAGCACACACTAGCAAATTGACTCTTGCCACACAAACTCTGCCCACGTAGTGTACATGCGACCACTCCAGACAAACTCTGACATGCCATCTGAAAACCCATCCATCACTGAGTGTCCTATCCTACTCAGACCAAGCAACTTCTAGGTATAGAAGCTCTACATCTCTGCAAAACTCCAATTTGAAAAAGTCCTCAGTGTCGTCCTCGGTGAAAACCTCTGTCCTACTTCGTCTGCCAGCATCTCCTCTCCAGGAACACCTGCAAAGCCATCTGGCAGTCCTCCCTCCATCTCTGCTGCCACAAGCACTGTGGATGATGTACGGAAATGGACAGAGCAAGATGAAAAAGCACACAGCATCATACAAGATCACATCTCCGACACCATCCTTCTTAAAACTGCTCATCACACTAGCTCCAAGGACCTCTACAATGTGCTCCTCATGCTTTATCAGCAGTCTGATCTCCTCTCCATGTACTATTCTTACTGCCAACTGTTCACAGCACAATGGAACAGAAACTCCGACCTCTCGAAGCATATTGCCTCAATCTGGTCATTTGAAGCATGCTTAGCAGGGATGAAGTACACGATAGATGCCAAAATCCTCACGTTCATACTTCTCCATTCACTTCCAAACCAGAGTGGAACACCTTTGCATCATTGGTAATCAATACCACCAAAGAGAGTAAATTCAGCTTCAATGCCATTGAAGTCTGAATCCTCTCTGAAGACGCAAGACAAAAACTTTCCACCAAAACTGACTCTGCATACTCTGTGAACACCCATAAAGACTAGAGGAAAAAGAGTAAGAAGTGGTGCAAACATCACAAGTCCAGAGGTCACAACACAGATGAGTGCCGGGACAGGGAGTCATGGTCAACAGAGTTAAAGGAAAAGTACGGAAAGGACAAGGCAAACGTAGCGGAGGATAGATCTACTCTGCACTCGGACCCACTGGACCGTACACATGTATCTAGTGAACAAGTAGACCACACACTATACACTCAGATTCAAGCATATGTGTTGTCCAATCCCAAATCTGCATCGAAAACCATGATTATCATTGACTCCAGAGCCACATCACACATGATTCCACACTTATGATAGTTCTCCACATACTCCATACTCTCCTCTCCATGCCCAGTGCAATTCAAAGATAACTCCGTCGTCTATGCAACCGGAATTGGAATAGTTACCTTATGCTCTATGGTAAAAGGACATCACTACAAAATCTCACTCAGCAACGTACTCCATGTTCTGGAGTTAGCCCTATCTCTGATCTCCATACCAAAGTTAGCAAAACTAGGTTTCACCACATCTTTCCCCAGAAAATCAAACTCCTGCTCTATATAAAAAGGGCAAAACACTATTCTCACTGGACACCATGAAAAATGGACTATATCATGCGATTGTCACTCCAATGTCTATTCCAGAATCTAGTCTAGTCTCTGTCGATATAAATACCCTACATCAGCAAGTCAGCCACATCTCCATATCATGCCTCCAAACCATGATCCAGAAAGGACATCTCCGCGGCATCAACAGAGTTACTGGAACAGCTAAGCTCTGTGAATCCTATATAATGGGCAAAATGAAGAAATTGCCTTTCAAGCTGCACAAGGAAATACGTACAAACCCGCCACTACAAATGATACACATGGACATTGGAGGTCCAAAAACTCTGCAGTCAAGGGAGGGATTGTAGAATACTCAGTAGTCACTAAAGAAAGGTAACTAAAGGAACTATGGTGCGATGTACCAAAGATTAGGTAAGCAGGGTTACCATATATATCCTAAATATCCAACACTCCCCCTCAAGCTGTAGCTGGGAGGCGAAATGCTTGCCTCTAGAAGGTAGCAAATGAAAAAGGATAAAAGAACAGAATATACCATGAAAGGTTGTATATAAGTTGTCTGAGGTAGTCCGTATGCGTCCGTGTTGAGTCGCGTTGCATTGCACTCGCGTGACTGCCTAATCAGGTAAGTCGCGGCTTGGCTGTGCTTCAGCGTGTGCGCTCACGTTCCTCGGGTCGTAGCATCATCTTGCACAGGTAAGTGACCTTCGTTTAGGTCTTCTACTGACCTCTATAGTTCATGTACAATCATTTTAAAGAGTCCGAGACGGTTGCATCGCCGTTCGGCTCGGTAAGTGTGTATTCGCCTAACTGACGCTTGTAGGTCCGACTTGAGTTGTCCACGTTGACGCGGTGGATCTGGGTGCATGGCAGGTTGTCTGGAGTTCCGATAGAATGCTGTGGGTGACCCAGGTACGTGCCTTGTTGGTTGCTCGTTGAGTCGGCGCTGACTTGTATCAACTTCAGCTAGCAGCTTCGTTTCAACTCGTTGCGAGTCGTGGTGTGTGCCGCTTGTTGCGCCATCTGTTCGGCATCCTTTCCTGTCGGTTTCATCGCCATTCGCATCGCTTTGGCGCGTTTCGGCAGCCTCTTTGCCTTTCATCTCACCTTGCTCACCTTTTTGCTCCCCTGGCCCTCTATCTCAACTTTGTGCGATCGTTTCGACTTTGCACATGCTATCGCCGCTTTCGGGACGTCTATGGACGCTGTAGAGGCTGTATGCATCGCGTGGTACGTGCGTTTTGCGCTCTGGATTGCATAGGCTGACTTTTGTCTCTAGTTGCCCTACTAGGTTGAGTTGGTGACATAGCGCGATTGTTTCGCTGGCGCGTGCGGTTTTGGCATGGTGGGCATGTCCCTGGCGTCTAGGTGAGTCATTTGGACTGTTGGTTTTGTTGCTTGGGTCGCTTTCGTCGTCCAGGCGATTTTCTGGTGAGTAGGTCTCCTCTACCCATTGTACCGCTTTACTGATGTGTTCCAACGTTCCATACAGCTTCTTCGGCATGTCCTCGACGGTCTCGGCACTCCCTGGTGGTCCCAACATGTCCGCTTCGGCTT
Source organism: Tubosaeta aff. heterosetosa (assembly GCA_038094375.1). Classification (NCBI taxonomy): domain Eukaryota; kingdom Fungi; phylum Basidiomycota; class Agaricomycetes; order Boletales; family Boletaceae; genus Tubosaeta; species Tubosaeta aff. heterosetosa. The sequence continues at coordinate 3,875 of JBBPUC010000708.1, forward strand.
CTGACTCGATCGGCTCGTCTGGGTCCATCCCAGGTAAGTCTTCGTCAGCCTTTCGTCCCAGTCGTTTCCACTGGTGTACTGACGTGCTCTTTGCCGTTTTAGGTCGGTTCCTATCATCATCATTGCCACCAGGTGCCACTGTTGCATCTGCTTTGGCCGCCGCTTCGAGCTCGTTGCTTGCCAACCCTTTGTACTCCTCCTCGAGCTCGAGGCTCTGGGGGCATTCCCTTCGCATAGTGGGTGTATCGGGTGGCTCGGGAGGTATGGGTGAGGTCGTAGGTGCGTTGTTGTCGCCTCGTGAGGTGCACTGACCATTTGGTTCAGTCGCCGTGGTCAATCATGCGTGCGTTGTCGCACTCCATCTCTCCCCCTCAATTGAATCCGTTCGACGCATCCTCGCATACTCCCCCTCAATCTGTGCATTCAGGTGCACTCCCTCGACCTTTCCGCTGACCCCTGCGTCTGTGCTTCGATGTGCGACGCTTCCGGTTTGTTCGTCGATGGTATCGCCGCCGGTCTCGACTTGTATGGGTATGGCGAGTCTAGTATGCGCTTCGCGGTGCGCTTCCCGTGCGCATTCCTCTGCGCTATCCGGTTGTACAGTAAGTCCAACCAGTTCCCTTTTGTCGTCTTCACTCGACTCCCTCACATCGCCCATCTCGCTGGCCTGTTCCCTCGCGCTGTTCATTGCATTGGGTGGCTCTGGCAGTACGTCTGTATGACGCATGTCACCCGGCATGCCTTCAGGGTCCTCTGGCATGGTTTCTGAGTGTTCGTGCAATATGCTTGATGCGCTCGCTTCGCCGTCTTCGACAGACTTGGTATGTCGTTGGTAGATGGGGGTAGCGGTCAAGCTATGCTTTCCACGTCTGTTTGGTGAGCCTCTTCACTGTGCGGTTGACTCTTTCCATTGCAGGTAATCTGGGCTGGCGCATGTGTGCAGTCGACTTCATTGTCACCACTCTCCTGGCTTTAGTCTGCGGTGGGTTCGCCGGTGGGGGTTTCGTCTGTGACCTCGTTGCCCAGAACCTCTCCACCTGTCACTCTGTCCATTGCAACCTTCGCCATCTTTTCTCCGCCGTCCTCTGTGCCTGCCATTGCCATCTTGGCTTCTTTGACCACTTCCCCAGCTCGGTGCCTGGCTTGTTCGTCAAGCGGTGTGTCTGGTGGGTCAGGTGAGCTGTCTGCTGCTGCTGTGGGCCTAGCGCGCTCCGCGTTTGGGTTTCTCGTGTCAGCGGTCTTCTCATCAACCTGCCGACCTGCCGTTTCGGCTTGTTGGGGCTGCGTTGTGGCTGCGTGGTGGACTCCTGTGGCCACATGTTTGCTGTCCATGCCGCTCGCTCGAGTTATGAGGCTTACACTGGCTTCGCTAGCCTCCTGATGTGGTCGACTGCCGTTCGGGGTCGGGGCTGGACTATAGCTGCGCGGTGGTCTTCCGTGGCCGTGCTTCCGCCATCTGTTGTCCTTCAGCCCTTCTGGCCCTTTGGCGTTCTTTCAACCTTCTCCCCTACTCGTCCCTGGCCATCTCTGGTCTGCCTTGGTTTTCGACGCGTCTGGTCCTGGCGGTTTTCAACTTTAGCACATTGCGCAGCCACTTGTGGTGTCGCACAAGTCTGAGTGTCAACTAAGCTTAGCATAGGTAGTCGTGTGTGTAGCGTAGACTTGTCGAAGCGTTCCGTGAGGTGCTTCCAGTAGCTGTACGCTGTCTTGAGCTGTAACATGCCAATAAAAATCGAGTTTGGCAAATCCGAGATAATGAGGCATTTTGTATAGGCATCGAGTTGTTCGTCTAGGTCTGAGACTGTCCCATCAAGGTAATTCCTAAGGTTTTCGGCCTCGATAGTGCTCTCAACTTTCTCGTGCCATTGTGACCAATTTTTCCCGTCCGGTCTCAATTGTGGTATGTTGGCCATTGGGGTCCGGGGATTCAAGTTAGGGTGAGTGATCTTGGTCACTGAGCTACAGCAGGGCTTATAACCTGTAGAATACTCAGTAGTCACTAAAGAAAGGTAACTAAAGGAACTACGGTGCGATGTACCAAAGATTAGGTAAGCAAGGTTACTGTATATATCCTAAATATCCAACAGGGATACCGGTACTGGCTACTGATCATTGATGACTATATCTGATTCCTGTGGATCTACTTCCTAAAGTGCAAAAGTGAAGTCTGTGAAACTTATCTCTGATGGAAATCTGATTCAGAAAATCTCTTCCGTATGGAAATTAACTCAGAATGCTTCTTAGAGTTACATGTCCAGTTTATCCGGAGTGATGGAGGCAGCAAGTATATAAACAAGGAGTGATGGAACATACTCAGGAGTGATGGAATCCTTCTTGAAACTTCTACTCCATACACTCTGGAACAAAACAGACTTGCAGAGCGTATGAACCAAACACTCACACTCCTTGTGAACTCCATGCTTGAAGACTCAAAACTCCCAAAATCATTCTGGGCCGATGCCATGTCCACCACAGCCTACATCTCCACATGAAGTCTGACCTCCACCTTAAACGGAGACATACCATACCATGCACTGTTCAAACAGCAAGTCAATCTGACCCTATTCCGACCTTTTGGATGTATTGCATGTGCCCTTATTCCGAAGGAATAGCACAATGGAAAATTCCAATCACATGGACGAAAGTGTATCATACTGGGGTATACATATGGACAACAATCCTACAAACTCCTCGACCTGGAACACTGGAGCATCATCTCCAGTTGGCATGTTACCTTTGATGAATCCAAAACTGTCTCTGACAACTGAGGTGAGAATGGGGAGTTCGAAGGGTAAAATACCTCCAAGACATGTGCTCGCTTAACTCTGCATGACTCTGGAGTGGAGTAGGCGAGAATAGGCGGTCTGCATCTGGAAGGATGAAAGGAGGCATCAGAAGGATGGAAGGAGGCGTCGGTATATGGATCAGATCAGATCGGAGCACCACCACACTGCACGCATAATAATGAAACTATACCGTATTCGTAAATGAAAAGTCCGAAAAGAAATAGTAAGATCTTGAAGAGATCGCTCTGGAGTTCTGTTTGCGATCACTCCAGAGTTTTCTGGAGTTGTATTTTGACAGTATTCCACATCAAATGCGACAGAAATGGGAACATTGATAGATACAAAGTCCAGATTATCGCATGGGATTTCACTCAAAAGGAAGGAGTAGACTACCAAGAGGTTTTTGCTCCGGTAGCTAACCTAGACTCTGTCTAGACCATCATAGCCCTAGCCACGAAGCATGACCTGGAACTTGACCAAATGGATGTTTCAACTACATACTTAAATAGAGAGTTAGAAGAGGAGTTGTACCTCCTACCTCCGGAAGGCATCCTGATACAACATGGATACTGCTGGAGACTTTGGAGATCGCTGTATGGACTTAAACAGGTGGGCTGGACATGGAACAAAACTCTCAACAAAAAGTTAGGAGAACCTGGATTTGCTTGCCTGAATGCAGAGATATGCCTTTACGTTCTCCAGAAAAACGGACAGGTCTGTTTTCTTGTTGTCTATGTTGACGACCTCCCCCTTGCTGCCAGTGCCCAATCGTTTATGAACTCTGTAAAGACTTCCCTTTCATCAACCTTTAAAATGCATGACCTCAGAGAAGCCAAATTCATTCTCAGGGTTAAACTCCACTGCAATCGTAAGCTCTACACTATCTCTTTGTCACAAATGCAATACACAGAAACCATTCTCCATTGCACGGGAATGGCTAACTCCGCTCTGTGTCAGATGTCCATGGTCTATAATCTCTCACTTTCCATGACAGATCTAGAAGACAACTCTACTATATTAGAGATGATGATAAATGGAACTAAGGTATCCTATCTGACCATCATAGGATCGCTCATGTACCTCATGCTGGGGACACAACCAGACTTGGTCTACTCTGTTGGAACACTCAGTTGCTTCAGCTCCGCCCCCAAAAAATGTCATTGGGATGCTGCAAAAAGAACACTTTGTTATCTTCAGGGAACCACGGACATGGAACTCTGTTTTGATGGAAATGAAGTCTCAATAGACATGGATTTCCATGGTTTCTCTGACACTGGATGGTCACAAAATCCAGACAACTCCAGATCTGTCTCCAGATTCATTTTCCTTAGCAGCTGAGGGGCAATTTTGTGGTTGAGTAAACTCCAGAGCATAGTAGCCTTATCGTCTACAGAGTTGGAGTACATCAGACTCAGCAATGCTGGACAGCACCTAGCTTGGCTGCAGACTTTCTTTGAGGAAATCGGACATCCGCAAACCAGACCCATGGTTCTCCACTGCAATGACCAAGCGGCTATCATTCTAAGCATGATCCGCAATTCTGCACCCAGATGAAACACATCCAACAGAAATATCACTTCATCCAAGATGACTTGGTCAGAAAAGGAGAAGTAGTGATCTGATATGTCCCCACCGGAGATATGGTGGCTGACATCCTAACAAAGCCATTGGCATGAGAACAACACTGGAAGTTCATCAGGGCAATGGGACTTCAACTACACTTGAGTGGGAGTGTCAAAATACAACTCTGGTAAACTCTGGAGTTGATCATGAACCAACTCTAAAGTGATCTCTTTGAAACCTTACTATTTCTTCTCTGGACTTTTCATTTACAAGTACAGCATAGTTCATTGTTATGCATGCAACATGGTGGTGCTTCTATCTGATCCGATCATATACTGACACGTCCTTCCATCCTTCTGATGCCTCCTTTCATCCTTCCAGATATGGACCGCCTATTTTCGTCTACTCCACTCCGGAGTTACTGTATGCAGAGTTAAGCAAGCACGTGTCTTGGAGGTATTTTACCCTTCAAACTTCTCATTCCCACCTCAGTTGTGTATCTACACTTTGATAGCACTTCTGAGGTGAGGATTTTATTTGACTTTAGTTACCATATATTTACCTTACTTTAGATTGGGCCTTGCTGCCCTTATCCTAGTCTGACATCTTGTCTCAGGATCAGGACTTCCCTGATATTAGATCAAGACTCCTCAAACCTTTCATATGTCCTCAGACACCAACTTCACGATGTCCACCCCAATTTCAGAGACCGATGCCCACTTTGTGCCTATCCTCCTCCAACTTGTCCAGAATCAGCAGGACATGCAGCAGGCTCTCGCTCAGTCCTTTGCTCAGGCCAATCAGATGTAAGCCCACCTCAATGTTGCGCTCACTGTTTTTCAAAACATGGCTGCACCCGCTCTGCCTGCTGTGCCAGCCGTTCCCACCGTTCCAGCTGGTGCCTCTCAGCAATTTACTGTTGCTGATCCAGAGCATTATGATGGATTGTATGACCATTTTTGTCACTTTCTTGCATCACTCACTATTGCATTCTCTGCATGCCCGACTACTTATGATACTGAGGCAAAGAAGATTTATTTTGCCCTGTCATTTATGACAAAGGGGCAGTAAAGTGGCGGGACAATGCTCTGGCTGCTATTCAAGCTGGCACACTCCACTTTGCTAATTGGGACAAGTTCAAAACTCCTCTTCGTGTTGGATATTTCGGAAATATATGGTAACCTTGCTTATCTAATCTTTGGTACATCGCACCGTAGTTCCTTTAATTACCTTTCTTTAGTGACTACTGAGTATTCTGCAGGTATAGTACCATAGCTAATATATAAAGTGACTACTGAGTATTCTACAGGTTATGAGCCCTGCTATAGCTCAGTGACCAATATCACTCACCCTAACTCGAATCCCACCAATGGCCAACATACTGGAACTGAGACCGGACAGGAAAAACTGGTCAGAATGGTGCAAGAAAGTTGAGAACATCATCGAGGCCGAAAACCTTAGGAATTACCTTGATGGGACAGTCTCAGACCTAGACGAACAACTCGATGCCTATACAAAATGTCTCATTATCTCGGATTTGCCAAACTCGATTTTTATTGGCATGTTACAGCTTGAGACAGCACACAGCTACTGGAAGCACCTCATGGAACGCTTCGACAAGTCTATGGTATACGCGCGATTACCTACACAGAGCTTAGTCGACACTCAGACTCGCGTGACACCACAAGTGGCTGCACAATGCACCACAGTCGAAGACCACCACCAGCGCACATGTCAGACGCCAAAAGAGACCAGGAGAAAAGGCCAGAGAAGAGTAGGAGAGAGGGTTGAAAGAATGCTGAAGGGCCAGAAGGGCCGAAGGACAAGAGATGGTGGAAGCACGACCATGGAAGACCACCACGCAGCCATAGTCCAGCCCCAACCCCGAAAGGCAATCGAAAACATTGAGAAGGCTAGCGAAGCTAGCGTAAGCCTCACAACTCGAGCGAGCGGCATGGACAGCGAACACGCGGCCACGGGAGTCCACCGTGCAGCCACAACGCAGCCCCAGCAAGCCAAAATGGCAGGTCAGCAGGTCAATGAGAAGACCACTGACATGAGAAACCCAAACATGGAGTACGCTAGGCCCACAGTGGCAGTGGACAGCTCACCTGACCCACCAGACATGCCACTTGATGAACGAGCTGGGCACCGAGCTGGGGAAGCGGTCAAAGAAGCCAAGATGGCGATGGCAGGTACAAAGGACAGCGAAGATATGGCAAATGTCATGAGGGACAGAGCGACAGGTGGAGAGGGACTGGGCAACGAGGCCGCAGACAGAACCCCCACTGGCGAATCCACCACAGACGAAAGCCGGGAGAGTGGTGATGATGAAGTCGACTGTACGTACGCGCTAGCCCAGATTACCTGCAATGGAAAGAGTCAGCTGCATAGCAAAGAGACTCACCAGACAGATGCGGCGAGCATAGCTTAACCGCTACCCCCACTTGCCGACGACATACCAAGTCCGTTGACGACCGGCAATGTGAGCGCATCGAGCATATTGCATGAACACCCAGAAATCACGCCGGAAGACCCTGAGGGCATGCCAGGTGACATGCGTCATCCAGATGTACCGCCAGAGCCACCCAATGCAGCTGAAAGCATGAGGGAACGAGCCAGCAAGACGGGCGAGTTGAGGGAGTCGAGTGGATGTGGTGAAGGTGATGAAGAAGAACCGGATGGACCTACTGTACCACCAGACAGCGCAGAGGAACGTGCACAAGGCCTACGCAGTGAAGCGCATAGACCTGCTACGACAGAGACCAAAACCGGCAACAATACTGTCGATGAACCGACCAGAAGTGTCATGTGTCAAAGTGCAGACGCAGGGAGCAACAAGGCTGAGGGATTGCACCCTAGTGCACCTATTGAGGGTGAGCACATGCAAACACGTCAAACAGAGTCGATCGCGGGGGAGAGACCATGTGCAACAGAGCACACATGATCGACCATGGTAGCTGCACCACATGGTCAGCACACCATATACGGAGACGATGATGTACCGGCAACACCACGCGCACCACCCAAACCTCCCATACCACCCGACGGAGTTGCACCATGTAGTGAATGCCCCCAGAGCCTTGAGCTCGAGGGGGAGTATTTGGCATATCTGAGTGGTGAGCTCAATGGCTCCAGACTTGGAGTGGTTGATATAGCAGTGGTAAACAGCAATGAAGATGATAGGAATCGACCTAAAATGGCAAGGAGCGTGTCAGTACACCAGTGGAAACAACTAGGATGAAATGCTGATGAAGACTTATCTGGGATGGACCTAGATGAGTCGATCGAGCCGGGAGTTGAAGTGGATGCATTGAGAGCGCCTATAGGTGCCAAGGATGTTGAGAACACACCAATGGAGCTGCGCAAAGCGCCACAATGTGTCAGCAGAGCAGCGGAGCGAATAAAAGGGGAATACTCACCAGAAAATCCCTGAGTCAACCCCAGCAGCCCAAGCAATGAAACGAACAGTCCAAATGACTCACCTAGATGCCATGGACACGCTCACCACGCCGATACTGCATGCGCCAGCGATACGGACACCCAGTCTTGTGATACAGAGCCAATAGGCCAGCTAGAGACAAAAGTCAGCCTACGCGATCCAGAGTGCAAAACGCATGTACCACGCAATGCATACAGCCTCTACAGCATCCATAGACGTCCCGAAAGCAGCGATAACACGTGCAAAGTCGAAACAATTGCACAATGTTGATACAGAGGGCCAGGGGAGCAAAAAGGTGAGCGAGGTGAGATGAAAGGCGAAGAGGCTGCCAAAATGCACCAAAGCGACGGTGATGATGATGGATGTGATGGGATAGGCCACCGAACAGATAGCGCAACAAGCAGCGCACACTACGACCCGATACGAGTCAAAACGCGACCACTAGCTACAAGCAAGCCAGGTTAGTGCCAGCACGATGAATGGAAGATGGCAGACACACCTAGGCCACCCAAGCCATCTACCAACCATGCCAGACAACCCTACGCACATCCAAACCCACTGCATCAACAAGGACGACTCAAGCTGCACCTAAATGTTAGCAAGGCAAACGTGCACCTACCAAGTTGAACGGCTATACTGGACCGTATCGGACTACTCAAACATTGTATATATGAATTATAGAGGTTAGTAGAAGACCCTAATCAAAGGTCACATACCTGCGTATGATGATGCTACGACCCGAGGAACACGAGTGTGCACTGCAACTTACCTGATTAGGCAGTCACGTGAGAGCAATGCAATGAGACTCAACACAGATGCATATGGACTACCTCAGACTACCTATACATAACCATTTCATGGTATTTTTCATTTGATATATCCTTTTTCATTTGCTATCTTATAGAGACAAGCATTTTGCCTCCCAGCTACAGCTTGAGGGGGAGTGTTGGATATTTTGGATATATATGGTAACCTTGCTTACCTAATATTTGGTACATCGCACCATAGTTCCTTTAGTTACCTTTCTTTAGTGACTACTGAGTATTCTACAGGTATAGTACCATAGCTAATACAGTGGCTCAAAAAAGTGTCCCAATGTTGGGACATTTTGGACAAATGTATAAATTACCAGAGATTTAGAGCAAATAAGACCAAACACTTGCAGGATGAAAGATAGTACTTGCTCTTGACATTC
>JBBPUC010000709.1:0-12858 GCA_038094375.1 Tubosaeta aff. heterosetosa
CAGCCGAACACAGTTCACTACTCTCCAGGGGCTTCTTAACCACGCACGATTGGCACACGGAGTCGAATGGGCAAGCCACGACGCGTGCATTACAGCTTGTGTTGTTCCTATCCCTGCAGATGCACAGGTTCGAGAGGCGTACGAAAGAGACGGCGTAGAGGTGCCTTGGGGCGGTAGCGTCGTCGGACTGCGTCGGCTATTTGAACGTGCCGTGGGCGTTGATCGCATTCTTCCCACTTCCCCGTCAGCGTATAGCACGTTGGAAGCCTCTTTGGAGCATTCAGCGACAACACCTAGCACCCTGCTATCGCGAATCCTTGGTCTTCATGCGGGCTCCCCTGCCCTTGCACAATTCTTTGGTCGTGCCCCCAAACGTCGTTGCATTCATGTTTACGGCGAAGATCAGCAAGTTGATATTATGGCTTTGGATGAGACAAGTTCGCAGTCGGACGCTCTGGTCGCGAAGGGTTCAGCCCCAAAAAGGCTTTTGTATGCATTATTCCCATCGAAATACTGCACGGCGAGATCTCGATCTGGTAGTTGATGTAGGCGCGGGAGCTGAAACCACACGTACGGACGACATCTCAACTCCTACAGTTATCCCAGCTGGCACAACAACATCACGTTTCCACATCATGGCACGCATCCGTCTTGAGGACCGCAGTCTGTTTTTTTGAAGGGAGGTGAACTACCTCCGTCATATAACAAAACGTAATACTCATACATGCAGACCGGCGTACCCAGTTAGGCATCACCGATCATTATCGCTGGATGCTAGGCTTCACGGCACCCTCCTATGTATGTGCTTTGCGCTCCCCTGATTCCTGTATGCTGAGTTTACTGAGTAGTCGCTCGCTTTTTTTTTTTTTTTTTTTAAAATCCATTAGTGTCCTTTGGGGTAATCTACCCTATGTTGGACATTATATCGCTTGGTAGTAAAGGGGCACCAATGCCCCGCCGCATCCCTGGCCTCGCAAATGCCCTGACGGCCAGGCTTAAGGCCCCCGTCAGTCCTGCCGTTCCCTCCGGCAGTTTTAGGTGCGCTAGGCCCCGAATCAGCGTCCACCGTGGTGATAACTTGCGTGGTGTTTAATTCTGCTGACGTTGCGATAGATATCATTTACTAGTCGCTCGCTTTATCGTCGTTCCTGCCATGTATCACAATCGTACCCCCCAAGCGGTTTCGCCTGTTTTTCTCACTGCTTGGCAACGGCCTTTCGCGGGTATTGGCACTGCAAACGAACCATTTATGGCCAAGGTTATCTTTGAATGGGTCGGTGGTGGAAAAATGGAAGTCGAGCATTGGATCGAAGTATGTAAACCACTTCAGATATCGTATCTAAATCTCATTCTAACTTGATACTTTAACTTTCCGATCTCATCTAGCTTGATCAATCCAGGTCTTCTACATCTGTTTTCAGTTCAGAACAATTGTTTGATGTAGAGCTCAATCATAATATACTATTACTCTCCAAAAGGAAGCCCTCTTCTATTGCCGTCTCTCGATCGGCAGCATTCGACTCTCCAGTGCATAGCGTACCTCTGGCGGTTATAGGGCACGACAACACTCCGGCGACCAAGGAAGAATGTGAGTATTATAATGTTCCTCGAGTGATGTATGCAAATCCATGCCATGTTTGCAGATTATGAACAGGTTCTATCAGATCTCTTCCAATGACTACGAAAGGTGAGTTTCTTTATGCATGATCCCCCATTATATTAATTGAGATGACAGATGTCAAGCCGAGAATGACTGTCCAAGTTCCATACAAGTTGGTCGCTGGTCCTGCACACTTACTTACTCTTGTACCTGGGAGACGGAAAGCCATCGAGGTGTGTGGCCGCGATTGCCTGTGAGCCACTTGTGTTGAGATGTCGAAGTGGGCCCGTGCTCGTGTACTTCATGCGCTTTATGTTGAGCATATGGCCTCAGTTCCACCAAGTCGGCGAACAACTCTGACGGTTGGTGATGTATATATGTTTCTTGAGGATGCATTACATTTTCCTCGTCCCTCTCGTCCCACTCCAGGGCTGCCTCCCGAGCCAAAGAAAAAGAGGAGAGAAAGGGACGGAACACCGGTTTTGGCCGAAGAATTCTGCCCAACGTGTGGCATCAAAACATGCTTACATCCTGGATACGATGTCAAGAGTGAAGAAAACATGATTCCCTGGACATGTACTGTCGTTTCGATGACGGATCAACAATATGGACGAAAGTTCCTCTCACTAACTTAGTCAAAGCCCTCACGTGGCCAAATGGACTTCACGAAGCAGTACAGGGTCCTCATTACTGCCGACGTGCTCCACCGCTCAAACGCTAGAAATGTTTTACCACCTTTCCAGCGTACGTCACGCGATCTTCTAACGAGCAATCCACCAGAGTTCATTCGTGCTGTACACAAAGTTATTTCTAGGCTGCGTCTCCCTGCATTCCCTGACTTTGCGCCCGGAGTAAACCCTGCATTCTCCACGAGTTGTGAAGCCTTTCATTCCGGTGGCGGCTCGCCACGAATAGACTTGCCCATGGCTAGTTATATTAGTGTAACTACTGTACCTTTTCCCTCGTTGGGACTATCGGGTGGGATGCTTTTCGGTTGTCTTATCGACACTGATTTTGACGAACAGGAAGCGATATACCGGGATCTTCCGAGTAACCTTTCCTAAGTCGACAGCGCACACGAGCGCGATGAAGGTACAAGGAGTTCTTGATGTACCACAGAGTGGCCACAAGGCGACTGAACTTTTCTGCTTCTTCAACTTGCGACTGCCAGCAAAAAGTTACCGTAAAGCTTAAGCTATCGTGTAATCCGGATCATCAGAACACACGAGACCACGCGCGGGCCAAATGTAACGATGGAAGAGTATGACAGCGCCTACTGGTGAGTCTTCATCACATCATTGCCACGACCTGTAAAAGTCTCATTGATCCAGCTTTGTTGGGTCCTTGACAGTTTTATCCTTGAATGTAGCATGAGTAGGTCGTAACGTTAGTTGCATGCTCCGGTCTCAATAAGACATGCCTTCATTTCTGACCAAGGTCCCCTGTAAAATTCTTCATACGCGCTCACAGCCGGAATCGTGAGTTTCCACTCACAGCATTCAACATAATACCCCCCTCCCCCTCGCCTTAGTGCGTTGACGACATCCTCTCGACCCTGGGCTTCCTCTACATCCTGCCCCAGCTTGAATTATAATCCCGGAGTGGTCATTTAAGTACCATCCTCCTTTTCCTCGAACTCCCTTCTCGCTCTGGTGCAGGCAATTCCTACCGTCGACAATACGTTGGGCGCCCTGTTCATCGGTATCTACGATGTGAGTATTGGACATGTCCACACGATAATCACGCTGATCATTCAACAGGTTGTATGACATGCCCCTCGTGCAGTGCCTGGATTATTATCCTTGATATCCTTCAGATAAATTGGGCTATAAAGTACTCGTGAGTTCCATTCCCGCTGCTGTTTGACGTTCATTTCCAATAGACCACACTATTACTGTTTGTACACATTTGTCGGTGGCTAGCGCTCTCCTTGTAAATTGTTGCTTCAGGGTTTTGGAGACATTCCACCAAGCTCTCATTGGCCATTCCGTGTACTATTACTCAATAACGTGAGTTTCCTCGGTCGTTAGTCAAGGTAATTTAATCACAAAGTTCCAACTTAGAAACTACCTGAACATACTTGCTCCCCTTGAAAAACCCATTTGGTCTGTAAGCTTTTGTACTCAGTTTTTCGTCATTTAAACAGAATGCAGGTCATTTGCCGTGCGTAAGCGTTGTCAGTGGCATACGAAATCAATAACACCGTATGTTCCAGTTTCAGCTTCTCGTTGGAGTTAGTGTGTGGTTCTTCTGTTTCTGACCTTGCATATCTAAGAATTCGCCTCATTATCCAGGGAGTGGTTGGTTCCATTGTCAAGTTGTACGTGTACCGTTTCTGATGTGCTTGGCTTTTGATCCCAATCATGAACAGACTATTCACACTACGTGTCTGGCGATGTGAGATCTCCGTATCTCTCCCTAAAGAACGTAATTGACTTGCTCTCGTCAGTTGGCTATGGGAACGCATAGGTAGTAGGGGTTCTGGTGCGTCTTTCTCCGCACATTTTCTTGTCCGTGACAAACTCCCGGCAGGTGCTACTGAACGCAGGACAACTGGTGAGGATAACTCCCATGATCCCAACCATTTCTATTTGACCTGGATAAACTGTCTTTGATGAATCATAGTGTTTGCCATCAGTAAGTCTCCCAAAAAGCTTATACATGTTTCCCGGAATGACACGTTTTGTAGTTTTCACAGTGCAGAGGTAACGTTTCTCTCTCGTTCTCTGACGATACATCTGAACTGGATACAACCCCACCCCCCAGTTATGCACTTCCTGCGCTACCTGACCTTGTCAACCTACGAGTGAGTTGAATTCCCGTACATACATAACCCTTTTCATCACCAATCTATCTTTAGGTGTTGGGTATCGTTGCACTCGTTCTCGGCGTTTTGAACGATATTGGCATCGCTATCTCTCAGTGTTACTACCTGCAAGCAATTCGAGCAAGCTATACACAGTATGTTCTTACAGAGTGCGCTTTTTTGGAATCTGATAGCACCTGTGAAGGAGCGACCCGATCATCAAACATTTGACAGTTTACGCAGTTAGTACTGGCGTACTGGCGAGGTAACGTTTAGCTTTTTTTTTTCATCTGGCTGACATTGTTGTCTAGTACAATGAGTTTTACCACATTGCTCGTGGTATGTATTACCCTAGTTCGTTGTATGTCGCTTATCGAACACGACCACAGTACAACTTTATGCCGAGGAATTTCATCTTCGTGAGTTGCTACTTTGTTCTCAGCAAACGTAAGAGAATTTTTCTTCGCCCAAGGCATTGGAACTGAACCATAACTTAGTATATGCAGTGTCATTTGTCGCGGCGCACGTCTCTTATTGATCACAAGACATATGAACATCATGATCGTACAGGCTCAAGACACGACAAGCTCATCGGGGGCGAGATACCAACATCGACCCGAAAAAAATCACATCACTCCAGAAAGTTACCGAACCGACTCGTCCGTTCGGTATCGGGTTGCAAAGCCCTGCAACCCTAAGAGACTTGGATATAGAGTCTGGCGTGGAAGAAGAGGTTTGTTAGTTGATAACGACCATTGAATTCGCGGCTGACACACCGTTGGATGGTAGGGGTTTGAGGTCTACCCCTATTATTTAACCATCATCCATTCATTCTTGAGCACACTCCAATCTTACGAGTGACCCATATTGTCGCTTTACCTCATCGCGTTTATGTCATCCACGCAAATCACACTCTCATTTCGTGCTATCCATCAATTCTGCAAGGGAGGATATCGTGTGAGATACCTTGTCCACTCGTGCCGTGCGTTGGACCGTTGGGATGTTCCGTGGGGTGGGGTGGAGCGACCGCGGGATGACCAGCCCGGGCTCGAGGCAGAACGTGCTCGGTGTGATCGCGATCGGGTGTTCTGAATCTTTCCAGAACTCAGATGTGTGTTATTTTGGTGGCGTTCCTCGCTTAGTTGGATTACGAGGGTGACAGGGAATGCGGGATCTGGACCGGGTCAGTGCAGTGGCAAGTGCCCATCAGACGAGTTTAAACGGTGGGGTCTGTCAGAGATACGCCACGAAAGCGTGGTGGATAGATCCGATCGGACCGTATAGCAAGGGTGGGTCGGTCGGCTGTGTTTCGGGGACGCACAGAGGGACTGTAAGATGAACAGAGACCGCGTCGAGATCCCCGAGTTCCTGTTTGATGGTCGTCAGCTTGGTGGTGGTGTGATTCTTGTTTCATGAATCGTAAGATTAATGTGGCCGATTCCGAAGCTAGCTTTGGGTGCGGGTAGCAAAAAGTCATCGAGTACCGATCGTTTACTGACCAAGCATCGAAGATGGAACGAGGGTCGCCCCAGTTTCTCGCCGATGGCTGACGGCGACATTGTCCGCAGTCAGTTGGTAGCTTGCATCAAGAGGTACTTCATGCACCAGGGATAAGCACTAAGACCTCTTTCCCGGTCGTCATTTCGCGAGCCAGTGGAACTTTGATCAGCCGAGTGTCTAACAAAAAGAGAAGACGGTTAACCAGTTCAAATGAGCATTTGACACGAACAAGGGGCCACACGCCATGTGTGTTGGCATTCTGTACTTGTCTTAGCTGTCGCCCTGGGTATGGTTCACCCTGTGATGTCTATGCCTATACATGCTCAAATGCAAATGTGACAAGGTTGCGGTCACTGGGGGAAACAAGAGGGACCCCGTGTGAGACGTTTATAGGGGAGTCAACACCCCTCAGCTGACATTATACAGCTCTTTCTTTCTTACCACACCAACAATGCCCACCAAACGAGAACGGAGTTCTAGTGTGGAGCTTGAAGAAGCCATGGAAGGTGTCCACAGTTTGTTGAACAAGGCACAACAAAGGCAGAGGTTGAATCCAGAGGAGGTTGATGTGGCAGAGATCAATGAGCTGGAAGCCAAAATTCTGCAGTCTGTGGCTGATGACCCAGAGGTCTGTGTCAATGGTACCATTGGTGGATGCTGATATCTGACAGGTTGAAACAGAGTTATTTGTTGTTGAGCAACCATCTGCACAAGATGAACATATCCTGCTCTGGCGAGCTCGCATTGAAGATGCCTGACGCATTATCTCGTGCAACCAAGACAGATTCTGTTGGAGTAGATGGACTCTGGTCTGCAGATGCACTTTATCGTCATCTATGTCTCTTGGAGGATCTTGCTCCAAGAAAGGTGAACTCTAATCATGCTGAGAGATAGGCTCATCATACAATTGTTCTGACAGAATGAAGCTGCAGCACGTATGTGGACTAACACTTTCTTTTATCGTGTTGCTGCTTTGACTCCAAGCATGGTTCTGAATGTTGAACAAATTGTCCCATCTGTCACCCTGACTGACCAGAGCTGTGACACACACTCTGGATATGTTAATTGGACAGCCATAGCAATGTCTAAGGAAGGAGTTCGTGCGTCTCTTTTGTCTGTTATCTCAATGTTCATGCTCAACTCTATACAGGCCGGTTTATGAGAGACCCTTGCCTGTGCAAGCTAGAGGAAGAAGAATCTGTGTTGTTTATTTCAGAAGCCAAGGGCCCCAACCAGATTCTTGACAATCACATAGCGCAAGCTATTGGTGGGATGTATGTGTGTGCAAGGACTGTGGGGTATGTCTACTCTCTGATTCTTGTGCTTCAGTGCTTTTCATCATTATGCAGAAAAGGTAGTATTCGTGGTGTTTTGACAAATGGACATTCCTGGATTTTCCTCATCCTCACACTCAATAAGGACAGTGGTGGCAGCTATCTCATGTCTTCTGAGATTTCCATCCTTGGTAGTCCAGAACCTATTATAACAAAAGAGGCTGTTTCCTTAATTCCTGCAATTATTGCACATTGGGTATGTCTCACTGCATGTTTATAACCACTGTTGACTCTTCTTTTGCCTGGGATTACTAGATGATGCATAGTCACAATGGTCTTGATGTGGATGATGATTACTTTACTCACAGAGTATGAGTGACCACATTAGACAAAATTATTTAGTTACTGTAGTTTTTACTTAGCTTGGCAGCATGGAAATCTTAGTGAAAAATTTGACATCCATCTTCTCTCCACTGTAGTGCCTCAATGACTCACTGGAATTTGTCAGAAAAGATACCAATCGACTTGGGATACTCTAGAGAACACGTCCTGACTTGACTGGTGGAAAAATAACAAGCTTTCAGCATTTCGATTTTTAGGACTTGTTGGGATATTCTTGTAGGTGAACATTGAGCTACTACACACAATCCAGCCATTGATTGTGTTCCCTGTAGGATGGGGATGCTTTATTAGCCCTCTTCTTCTTTACTCAGTGATATTTTTGTGCCTGATTCACTATTGCAGCAGTCTGATTGAAGCTGAAATTGAGATCACTGAGTATATGTGCTGTCAGAATCTAAGATAGGGGCAGCAATTGCTCAACTAAGGTAACATATGTAAGTAAGGTGACTACAGAATAAGCAAGGATCTCACCTTAGACTGTGCTATCAGAGTAGAGACACAACTGAGGTGAGAGGAAGAAAGTTTGAAGGTAAAATACCTATAGACACATGCTTGCTAAACTCTGAGTAACTCCGGATCACTCTGGAGTAGGATAGGAAAAAATAGACATGCTGGAATGGGAAGGATGAAAGGTGCAGCACCACGAGGTAGAAGCAGCTGGGATGATCTCGGAGATGGATCTGTATGACAATCGACTATACTATGAAAGGATATAGTAAGTCCGAAAAGGATAAATGAGAAAATGGAGATAGCTCCGGAGTTGCATTTCTGACACTCTCACTCAAGCGCTGTTGTAGTCCCATTGCCTGAATGAATTTCCAGTGTTGCTCACGGGCGAGCAGTTTTGTGAGAATGTCAGCTACCATGTCTCTGGTGCGGACATACTGGACAACTGCTTCTCCTTTTCCAACCAAGTCATCCTGTATGAAGTGGTACTTCTGTTGAATGTGTTTTGTCTGAGCGTGGAACTGTGGATTGCGGGATAAGATGATCACAGCTTGATTGTCACAATGGAGGACAGTGTGTTTTGTCTGTAGGTGTCCGATCTCTTCAAAAAAGGTCCGTAGTCAAGCAAGATGCTGTCTGGTGTTGCTGAGTCCAATATACTCTGACTCCATAGAGGATAGGGCTACTATGCTTTGGAGTTTGCTGGACCAGGAGATAGCGCCCCTGTTGCTGAGGAAGATGAAACTGGAAACGGACCTGGAATTGTCTAGGTTTTGTGACCAGCCTGTATCTGAGAATCCATGGAAATCCATATTCATAGATACATTGTTTCCATTGAAACAGAGTTCCATGTCCATGGTAGTGTGGAGGTAACGCAGTACTTGTTTCACCACTTCCCAGTGGCATTTCTTCAGAGCGGAGCTGAAGTGACTAAGGGTGCCGACAGAGTAGGCTAAGTCTAGTCATGTTCCTAGCATGAGGTACATGAGCGATCCAATCACCATCAAATATGATACTTTTGTCCTGTTTATAATCATTTCTGGTATGGTGATGTTGTCTTCCAGATCTGCAGTAGAGAGTGAGGAGCTGTGGAGCATTGGAGTTTGGCACAGGGCGGAGTTCATCATCCCTGTATGTTGGAGGACAGTTTGCACATATTGTGTTTGCAACAAGGAGATGGTTTGGAGTTTGCAATCACATCGGACTTCTAGACCCAGGATGAATTTGGCTTCACCTAAGTCATGCATTTTGAATGTGGAGGAAATGATGGACTTCACGGAGTTCATGAAGAAGCATGAGCTTGCTGTGAGGAGGAGGTCGTTAATATATACAATAAGGAAACAGACTTTCTCCTTTTTATAGAATACGTTGTGGCAGGGGGATTGGGCTAGGCGGAGAGTGAGTGCAGTGTCGGGAGTCCGTGTGTAGTAGGTCGTAGCAGTTGTCATAGGCAGTGAGCGTCCTTCCACCCGCATGCCTTCTGAGTTTCCCTGCTAGCCTTCCAGGGCCTGTTCCAGTCTCCCCTACTCCATCTGGTGACAAGAGTGAGATTAGTGCTCCTTTGTTGGACGACGTTTGCAGTTTTTCCCTTTCTTTTTCTTTCTTTTCTCGGATCAGTCTTCATCTCTGTGTCTTCAGCCTTTGGATTGCCTCAACAGTATATGCACTACCCTCTTACCTCATGTCATCATTAGCCCCATGCCAATGTTTCAAACTATGTCCACAGGTCCTCTCCCTTTACCATCTCACTTGAGGTTGGGACCGATACCACTGCTGTTTGTGCAGGTTATGATGCTTCCATGGTCGAGTATGAATCCCCCATACACAGATATGTTTTATGGTGACTATGGAAAAAACGAGAAGGAACCCAGCCTGTGGTTCACAAAATTCCAGCAGATCTTACCATTTTCATGGGTGGATGCGCAAAAGATTACACACTTTGAGAACCACATTGTACCAAATAGCATCGCTCAGGAATGGTACGACTCATTAGGGACAGGGGATAGAGCCTTGTTCATGCTGTAGGAGCTTGAGGCTCTCTACGTTTGTAGGGGACGCTTTACAGGTATTCTAGGTATCATCATTTATTGCTCAAGACTTTCCTTCATGTCCTGTGTCTATCCATGTCTATCTAGGTCAAGTCTGGTTTGGATTGTTGGTATCCGGATAGTCTGCACAGTCTGATGAAGTATCCGGATTGGACATTTTTATTCATCATTTGTTTCTCATTTTCCAATATTTTGTTGTTCTGTCATACTTATCTTCCCCTGTTTTGATTCTGTTTTGTCGTCTGGGTTATTGATAATGGGATAGGTTATGCTAATGGCTATGTCCCGCTGGGTGCGCAGTGATAGCGAAGGGATTGTCAAGTATGAGACTCACTTAACTTGAGAGAGCAAAGCTTGGTAGGGTATCAGACTATGGTCCAGAGATGTTTGGAGTGTAGTCCGGGTTGACGGAGTTGAACGATGAGGGCTAAGCTGTATAGCCAAGAGTAGGAAAGGGGACTTGATTGATCTGTGATCTAATCAAGGTACAGGAGGATAATCTGTATGTTATGTGCTGTGCACTATTCTATCGATAGCCCTATCTAATCAATCTATTTATACATAAAGATAGTGGCTATGCCAGATAACCATAGATAGAGTGACATAGCAGTTAGGCAGTATGCATAGCCCTTAAGGCAATGCACACCTGTGTATACCTGTGCTATACACAGCTAATGGGCTGTGTGTACAGCTTTGTGAGTCATACCTAGTCAGTGTGAGTCAGTATGACTCATACACAGTCACTATGACATTGTTACGCAAGTTGTACCACTTGAGTGGAGCAGATGACACAAACCTAAATTGGGGAGGACACTCATGAAGAGGTACAACAGCATCCTGAAGAAGGTAACTAGAGTGATGAGGAGTTTACAAGGAGTAGCTCGTAAACAACACTAGAAGACGAAGAGGTCAACGAGGAGAGACTCGAAGACGTACACTGAGTGACAAAGAGGTTGATGAGGAGAGACTCAAAGACAGACACAGAGAGTTGACGAGGGTTGCTCGACAACAACGTGAAGGTTCAAGGAGTCGATGAGAGGAAGCTCGACGATGACAAAGAGGTGCTTGACAACGAGGTCTCAAGTGAGGAGCGACTCAAGTGAAACAAGGTGTATTGTGAAGAATACAGAAGAACAAGAGTAAAGAGTATTGTACAGAGCAGTCTGGTATTTATAGTGTGGAATCCAGAGGGATGGAACACTATGGAATGCTATGGAAGAAAGGGGACACTAAGCCATTGTGAGAGAAATGGCTGCGGAGAAGGCCATCCATGAGAATGATATCAAAGAAGAACATAAACAGAACAAGATGATTACACTATAGGGATAAACCTACAGGATCACGGACCTATGATGAATAAGCTGTAACGCCAGTCGTATCTAAAGAGGAGTAGAGCTACAGCGAAAGGACAAGACAGAGAAAAGAGAAAGACATAGCGAGATAAGGTGAAAATCGTAACAGACATCATAGATAAGATATGATATCATCATCAGTCATGAGTCTAGATGAGCATCTATATGAGGCTATGTAAGATCTAGACCTTGATCATACGTATGATCAACTAATCAGTCTAAGTGTTAACCAATTAGATAACTGATTAGGTATTGCTTTAGGATCTGTGTCCTAATCATGCACTACCATTTTGTCACTCCCCGTTGCTTGAAAGAATTATGACTTGGTAGGATAAGATTCTAGAGCTAGAAGCCCTCTAATCTTGATGAATCAATCTCTTGTGAGATTCTTTGTGAATATGTCTACCTTTTGTTCTCCAGTCCCAATGTAGAAGAGTTTGATTAAACCTTCTTGGATGCTTTCTCTAATGAAATGATAGGGGATAGCAATATGTTTTGTGTGTCCTTCTTGAGCTGGGTTGGATGCCAAAAATATGGATCCTTGATTATCCACATATAGGTGGAAAGGAGGAAGTTCAGATCTGAGTTCTGTGAACAGGGATTTGATCCAACTGAGTTGCTTTGCAGCCTCAGTCATACCCACATATTCTGCTTTAGTAGATGATAGAGTCACCTTCCTTTGTTGCCTGGATAGCCAAGAGACTATCCCATCTGCTAGGAATATACAATAACCAGTGGTAGATCGACGAGTGTCAATATCTCCTGCCCAATCCATGTCACTATAAGCTAGGAATCTGGAGTTGGAATTCCCCTTGTAGGATAGACATAGATCTCTGGTGGTAGCCAGGTAGTGCACAATGTAGAGCGCTTTCTTAAGATGTTCCTCTGTGGGATTGGCAGAAAACTGCAACATCTTAATGACAGAGAAGGAAAGGTCTGGTCTTGTTCTGAGCATGATATATAGGAGTGATCCGATAACGGACTGATAGCGACTCTGGAGTGAAGTAGAAGATTCATCCGTCAATGATTCTAGGTTATAGCCTAATGGTAGAGGAACATATGCTGGCCTGCAATTTTGTAGATCGAATCGTTTGACTACTTTCTTAGCATACTTGATTTGATCAAGAATTAGAGTCCACTTGATGTGATCTCTAGTGATCCTCATTCCGAGATATTCAGTGGCTTTGCCCAGATCTCGACTTTCCCAATGTCACATGAATTCCTTCTTCTTGTGAAGGAGTTGGTTACTGTCATTTCCATAAAAGAGAGCATTGTCAACATAGATAAGAATGATGAGAATGATCCTTCCAGATCGGAACACATAAACTCTGGGATCGGAGTGTGTGCGTTTGAAGCCCATCTGTAAAACAGATTTATAGAGGGCTTTGTTCCACTGCAGAGCAGCTTGTTTAAGACCGTAGATGGCCTT
>JBBPUC010000710.1:0-12824 GCA_038094375.1 Tubosaeta aff. heterosetosa
GAATACTTCCTGGTAATCAACTCCTTCCTTTTGAGTGAATCCTCTTGCTACAATCCGGACTTTGTATCGGTCTACCTTTCCGTTCTCGTCCCGTTTGATCCGGAACACGGGCTTGGAGGTGATTGGAGTTGCACCTGTGGGTATTGGAACGGTCTCGTATACGTGGTTTGCATTTAAGCTCAGGAGTTTTTCTTCGACCGCTGACCTCCACAAGTCTGCATCCGGACGTTTGTATGCATCCTTGATTGTTGTCGGAAGGTTTTTCTCGCTAGGTCCATGGGCAATTCCGGCAAAGAGGTTTTCTTGGAGTTCTTCTTGCATGGTCAGAAAAGCCCCAGGTATGTCAGGTATTTTGGCAGCACTTTCTCCGTTGGACATGTTTGGGAAGAGGGTGTCCTCTATCTCCGCTTCATCGTCTGAGTCCTCCCACTTTCTCTGTGTTCATTGCGCTTCCTCGTCCAGAGTACGCTGGTAATCCCTGTTTTTGTCTGCTGTCTTTCGTGTCCGGCTTCCTCTCCGCGCGCCTGCCATTTTTTGTGCGGGGGGGGATGACAGAGTTTTTGGACGTGTTGTGGGCAACTCCGCATTCGGACTTGACTTGTCTTTGGGTCTTTCAAGGTGGAGTCAATTTAGCTTGTCCGTTAGTTCCGTGACGTTGTCCGTTTCCAGGTGTGCTCCCACTGAGTCTGGATAGATTGTGTTTACGTTGTCATCGTCATCGTCCTCATCAGGAAAGGTCAACTTGGGGTTTCAGAGATGCGGGAGTCCCTCCCACTGATCCTTGGATGCACAGGTCCAAGGTCCGGTTTTGGAGTCCGAGATTCTGCCAGATTCGTTGAAAGTGACATGTCGACTGGAGATTATTGTCTGTCGCTCTAGGTCCAGGAGTTTGTACGCTTGTTGGTTGTAGGTGTATCCAAGCATGATGCATTTTCGTCCATGGGAGCGGAACTTTCCGTCACGTTGTTCCTTCGGGATGAGGGCATATCCGATACATCCAAAAGGTTGGAATAGGGTGGGATCTACGGATCGTTTGAATAGTGCATGGTATGGTGTATCTCCGTTGAGCGCAGATGTTGGACTCCTTGCGGAGATGTATGTGGCTGTGGCCATTGCGTCTGCCCAAAAGGACTTGGGGAGTTTGGAGTCTTCGAGCATGGAGTTTGCTAGTAGAGAGAGGGTTTGGTTCATGCGCTCCACAAGTCCGTTTTGTTCAGGAGTGTACAGAGCGGATGTTTCCAGATTTGTGCTATCGCTCCGGAGTATGCTTTTGAACTCCTTGTTTGTATACTTGCTCCCCCCGTCGCTCCAAACAAACTGGATGTGGAGGTCTGAGAAACATTCTGAGTTAACCTTGGAGCGGAAAAAGGCCTCGGAGTTGGACTTCCAGCGGATGTAGGTCTCCCGGACTTCGCTCTTTCGTTTCAAGAAGTATATCCACGGAAATTGTGTGAAGTCGTCGACTATGAGCAACCAATATTGGTATCCTTCTCGTGATGCCGGAGTTATCGGTCCTCCAACGTCCGTATGTACCATTTCCAGTGGTCTGGAAGTGTGCACGTCATCTTTTGATTTGAAAGGGAGTTTCTGCATTTTTCTGGTAGTACAGGATTCACAGAATTCCGGTGTTCCGGTGAGTCCATTGATACCCTGGAGTAGGCCTTTCCGGACCATGGTTTGGATTCTTGGTACCGCGATGTGTCCTAGATGTCTGTGGAGTATGTTTATGTCTACAGACACTAAGCTGGAGTCCGGAATCCATGTCGGAGTGATGTCTGCGTGATATAACCCTTGGTCATGATGTCCAGTTAGGATTATCTTTCGTCCTTTTCGCACGAAGCAGGAGCCTGATCCGGCCGGGAATGTTGTGCAGAAGCCTAACTGCAACAGTTTCAGTATGGAGATGAGTGACAGTGCAAACTCCGGGATGTGTAGGACATTCTTCAGGGTGATTTCGTAGCAGTTTCTGTTAGCTGTGGAACGGAGGATTACTGACCCTACTCCGATGGCGCGTACAGTGGAGTTGTCGCCAAATTGTATGTACTGTGGTGTGGACAGGGCGGAGTATGTGGAGAACCAATTCTGGTGTGGTATCATGTGCGATGTGGCTCCGGAATCGATAATGATCAGTTTTGCGTCGGACATTACGTAGGCCTGAATGCGGTGGTATAAGGCTCAGTCTACTTGGTCGCTAGCTACATTTGTTCTATCCGGAGGATTGGAGCTTGGACTAGGTTTCTCCGTACCACTAACTCCATGCTTGTCTTTCAACTCTTGGGACTAGTACTTCTGACTCCTACATTCCTTGGTGTCATGCCCCGCAGTCCGGTGATGTTTGCACCATTTTCCTTTTTGTCTCCGCTCTCCCTTTACCTTTGCCAGATGTGCGGACTCTGCTTTTTGGGAAAGCTTTAGCCAGGCATCCTCCAAGAGAATGCGGACTTCAACAGAGTCAAAAGTCAGCTTGGTTTCGTCGATTGTGTTGATTATGGACAAGGCGAAGGTACTCCATTCCGGAGTTTTTGGAAGGGAGTGTAGTAGGATGAATGTGAGGATTTTCAGATCGACGGAGTATCTCATGCCAGCTAGTCGCGACTCTAGGGAACGGATGGAAGCGATGTGTTCGGAGATGTTGGAGTTTCTATCCCACTGGGAGGTGAACAATTGGCAATAGGAGTGGTATGCGGAAGGGAGATCGAAGGCCTGATAGAGTGTGAGGAGGGCGTCAAAAAGGTCTTTGGTGGAGGCGTGATGCGCGGTTTTTAGGAGTATTGCATTGGAGATGTGATCCTGAATGATGCCGTACACTTTTTCATCGTGCTCTGTCCATTTTCGGAGTTCTTCCACCGAGGAGAGTGCTGCGGATGCAGAGTCAGGTGCTCCAGAGGGTTTTTGAACAGATGCGCTAGGAGCGGTGGAGCTGTCTGTGAAGGTGTTGGTTCCTAGGACAACACCGAGGACTTTCTTATGGCGGAGTTTTGCGGAGATGCGTAGTTTCCACACTTGGAAGTTTGCGGGGCCAAGTAAGACTGGGCATTCAGTGACAGAGGAATGTGTGTTGGAGGGCATCGGAGATGGCCTAGAATGTGTCGGGGCTATGGACGTGTTGATACGCTCTGGAGCGGAGTTGTGCGGAGTGATCCCTTTTTGCTAGTGTGCACTAGCAGGGCTCATAACCTGTCGAGATCACCTAAATAGGGGCAGCAATGCCCAAACTCAGAGTGCTGCAAGGAAAGCAAGACACAACTCGATTTACCTAAATAGGGGCAGCAATGCCCAAACTAAGTTACATGAGTAATGTGGCTAACTAAGAAAAAGGAATCTCACCTCAGAGTGCTGCAAGGAAAGCAAGACATAACTGAGGTGAGGGAGTGGAGTTCGAAGCTTTAAAAAGGTCGAAGTTATGCGCGCGCTTAACTCCGGGAAACTCCGGATCGGAAATAGGCGAAAGTAGGTGCACCAAAGAAGGAAACTACAAGGAGTGGTGCTCGGGCGGGTTAGGAACGCCACCACGCTGCAAACATGATGCTAGACCATACTAAAGTAGGATAAACAAACTCCGGACAGATTTGATCAATGGATGAGCGAAATAGCTCCGGAGTTGGTGCGCTGGAGACTCCGGAGTTCCGGAGTTATATTTTGACAGGGTGCATGACAAACAACTTCTGTCATGCATTTACTGTATGGAAGGAATGACTAAATGTTGTGGGAAGATATTATGTGGCATACCTTGGGGTATCCCGTGTGACATCCTGTGACTGTAAGCTGGATGTTCAGCAAATGTTTCTACAGATGGTCAGGGTTGGGATTGGAGTGGAGGTTAAAATGTTTCTCACAAGTGGCACAAAAAAAATGGACTGGAAGGGAATCAAACACATGACTTACAATTTTTCACACCACAAGTGTTCAAAGCCATTACACCACAAGACCAACAATATATCAAGCCACTTTGTAATATATGTAGAGTAACTCTTATACTTAGCAGAATTTCAACTTCAAAGGTTTACACACTCACTAGCAAAACTAGCAATTGGATACAACCTTTGTGACATTAGTCAGAATAGCACTACTATAGCACTACTATTTAATTTGTATCTACCAAGTACAAAGGTTCTTTTGAAATTTTACTAAGTATGAGACTCTATATATGTGACGAAGTGGATTAAGTCGCTCGTTTGATTCCCTCAAGGCCCTTTTTTGGTTCCCCGCTCACGAGAAACATTATTCCAATATCAGCTCTAACCTCAACCCCGACTCTCCACATAGACGTTCACTGAACGTCCAGCTTCTTGCAGCCACAGGATGTCATAGGAAACACTTCAGGTATGTCACACTAACCTTCCCACACTGTTCAAAATACATTTCGCTAACAATTTCCGTCAAACGCTCCCCACACATTAGGCTCGTTTGGGTGTGTACCATCATAATAAAATATAATACATGCCTTCAAATGTAATTACTAATATTTTATGTTCAATTCCCTTTGCATTTGTATTTAGAGACACTCTAAATATCACCTGAGTTTCCCAAGCGGGAAGCCTAGTTAGGCTTGACCTTATTTGTACTCGTTGAGCCTAGTTAGGCTCCCATACTGAAATTTCCAACACCGGCCATAAATACTGCCCCAAATATACCTTAGCATGGGTCCTGGCTGTCGGCAAAGCCGTGACACATCGCAGCACGTTTCGGCAAGGTTTACTGTTCCTGATAGCACGTGTCCTACCTCATTAGGAGGGCCATAGGCGTCCTGGTGGCTTCCCACGGCGCCTTTCCTTCCCCACCACGGCCCGTAACGTCCCGGCGCATTCCGGCGGTGTGCCTGTCCTGATTTGGAACCGCACGGACGCCCTTGCAGCTTCCCACGGCCCCCATCACCGTCCCCAACGTTCTGCTCGACGGTCTTGCTGCTTCCTCGTCACCTTCGCCGTCGGCAATGGCACTCGGCGTGCTGTGCATGTCACATGTGCCCTTCAACAGTGCTTCCTCAAGAGCACCTCGCTGTCGATATGGTCCGTGCACTCTCGCAGGCCACTGACGTGCTCAACAGTCTTACCGCCTCGTCATCGTCTTCACCGTCACTGACGGTACTTGACGTGCTGTGTGCGTCACATTTGCTCTTCAACAGTGCCCCTCCACAGCGCCCTGCTTTCAATATGGTCCATGCACTCTCGCAGGCCGCTGACGTGCTCGATGGTCCTACCACCTCGTAATTGTCTTTGCTGTCAGGGATGGTACTTGACGTGTTGTGCGTGTCGCATTTGCTCTTCAACAGCACCACTCAATAGCGCTCCTCAACAGTGCCCCACTTTCGATATGGTCCATGCACTCTTGCAGGCCGCCGACATGCTCGACGGTCCTACCGCCTCGTAATCGTCTTTGCTGTCAGGGATGGTACTTGACGTATTGTGCGTGTCGCATTCACTCTTCAACAGCACCACTCAACAGTGGCCCGCTTTCAATATGGTCTGTGCACTCTCACAGGCCGCCGACGTGCTTGATGGTCTTACCGCCTCGTAATCGTTTTTGCCATCGGGAACGGTACTCGACGTGCTGTGCGTGTCTTCAACAGCACCACTCAACAGCGCCCCTCAACAGCGCCCCACTTTCGATATGGTCCATGCACTCTCGCAGGCCGCTGACGTGCTCGATGGTCCTACCACCTCGTAATCGTCTTTGCTGTCGGAGATGGTACTTGACGTGTTATGCGTGTCGCATTTGCTCTTCAACGGCACCACTCAACAGTGCCCCGCTTTCAATATGGTCTGTGCACTCTCACAGGCCACTGACGTGCTTGATGGTCTTACCGCCTCGTAATTGTTTTTGCCATCGGGGACGGTACTCGACATGCTGTGCGTATCGCATTTACTCTTCAACAGCACCCCTCAACAGCGCCCCTCAACAGCACCCTGCTTTCGATATGGTCCATGCACTCTCGCAGGCCACCGACGTGCTCGATGGTCCTACCGCCTCGTAATCGTCTTTGCTGTCGGGGATGGTACTTGACGTGTTGTGCGTGTCGC
This sequence comes from Tubosaeta aff. heterosetosa, assembly GCA_038094375.1. Classification (NCBI taxonomy): domain Eukaryota; kingdom Fungi; phylum Basidiomycota; class Agaricomycetes; order Boletales; family Boletaceae; genus Tubosaeta; species Tubosaeta aff. heterosetosa. Next base: position 6,021 of record JBBPUC010000710.1, read on the forward strand.
ATTTGCTCTTCAACAGCACCACTTAACAGCAACCCTCAACAGCGCCCCACTTTCGATATGGTCCATGCACTCTCGCAGGCCACCAACGTGCTCGACGGTCCTACCGCCTCACAATTGTCTTTGCTGTTGGGGATGGTACTTGATGTGTTGTGCGTGTTGCATTTGCTCTTCAACAGCACCCCTCAACGGTGCCCCTCAACAGCACCCCACTTTCGATATGGTCTATGTACTTTCGCAGGCCACCGACGTGCTCGATGGTCTTACTACCTCGTAATCATTTTTGCCATCGGGGACGGTACTCCTTGTCGCATGGTCTGTGCACTCCTGCAGTCTGTCGACGTGCTTGATGATCTTGGTGGTCTTGTTGCCTCATCATCGTCATTGCTGTTGGCGACAGTACTCTTTACGTTCTAACTGTCATCGTTCCTGCACTCCTGCCCTTCTGTCCTTTCTTCTCTTTGTGCACTCGCTTGGTCATTCGGTCATTCGCTTGCGGTTCCCAAGCTCTGAGATCACGTGCCATTGGTTGGCGAAGTCCTCGTTGGAGTCTCGTGCGTGTATCCTTTCTTTCCATCCCCTACAATTGTAATGCATCGTACAGCCCATCGCTGTTACCGTGGTCTTACATCAAAGGTTACAAGTCATCGACATCAAGGACGATAGCCTTTTTCGTCAATGCTTCCTGCACGAGAACAGGCTCAGCACCAACAAGACAGTGATTCCAGGCGCCTTACTGAACTCCAAGGTTAGTCTAGCTTGCTCGCTTACTTATGTTTGCCACTGAATATTTTTCAGGGATGTCAGCTGCAGACCAGGAAGCAGTCGTTGACATGCTTGCTGAGCAAGATGTTGACTTTGACTTTGAGCCATTTGTCGCTCCTGGAGATGAGGGCTACATGCTGAGCCATGATGGTGGAGAGTATGAGGCATTTGAAGACCTTGCAAAACAAGTCTCTGACGTCCATGGCTGGTACGTTGGACATCATGGCTCTATCTTTCTTTACTAACTCCCACAGGCGCCCCAAGGATTCACACACTCGGCGTGATCGAATTGAGGTCCAAGTAGACCAATGGAACATACAATATGATCGCCTTGTTGATGCATACCTTGAATACCGGGTTCGTGATGGTGGTGATGGCTTCCCGGTCAATGCAGCCGCCTCCGTAGACAACTCTAATCAAGCACCATCTGAAAATAGTTTGTCTTTGGCTGACGTTGAGCTCATCGATATTTTTAGTAAGCCTCTTTTTGTATGTGCACCATATATTAACTTTGTACTGACGCAATATTTCAGGTAGACGCTGGTGTACATTAACACCTGCTGCCCATCACCGTTTCCCGAATGAAACACTTATCTATCATGGCTTTCTTGGATGCTCCCCACTGTACCCACACATTGCAATCTCCATTCGGACGCTTGCAACATATCATCAAACTCACCGTGTATGCCCACGACTGAGCATTCGGGCTCAATGTCAGATGTTGTGTCATATGCATGATGTATATCATTCCTCTTGTCATTATTGATTGTATTGACAAGCAAGCAAAGTACCTTATCATTCCTATCTAGCGGCGCAGTTCTCAGTGGCATATGATGTTTATGTCGAAATTCTACATCGTGTAGAGTTCAAGATCAAGCGAGCGCTTGGCCATGACACAGAAGACTGGAGGCTACGTAACTGTTGTCCGGCATGTTTCTACAGACTCAAGGATGAGCCGGCCCTTGAGTTTGATTGGCTTGTTTCCCTTGATGGTAACAACAGCCTAAAACGCTGGGATGGTAGTTTGTATGGTATGACCCCGCTTGTGGATTCATGGAAAGCTCGTTCAGACTATTGGGTGGATTCTACACACGTTGACCAGTTCAGAGACGATGTCAGGTCGAGGGTAGGTTCTCGTTATGAGTCTGCAGTTGGTGACATTAATGTCTCATTCTAGCCTGACAACGATAATGTTCATGACAATTGGGAGGGTGAACCATCAGATCCGGACTTGCATGGCTCTTTTCATTGTGTTGATCGATGGCGGAATGCGGGCCCTGAGCAACGTAAACGAATGTTCTCTGTCTTCCAAGAATCAGGTTTATTTATTGCATTGTGTCGACATCGGTTTGTACTTTTGATTTGCGATATGATTCGGAGTGGTGAGCTGTCAGTCTAGTGACTATGAGTGGTTAGCATATGGCTGACGTGTTTCCTAGCGCCAAGTACCCTCTTGCTATTGTCGACAAGCTCCTGTCAGTTTATGGAAAAAATGGTGGCTGCTTTTACAATATCAGTTGCGCATTCGCTACAACCCTTGACAACAGTATTCTTGGGTCTAAGGCAAAGGCGCAAAACCTTCGGATGATGGTTGGTGCATTCCATGGCTATGCACACAACCGCAAGTGCCAACTTGATTGGCATCCATTGTACATTACTGGTGCAGGACAAACAGAGGGTGAAGGCTGTGAACATATTTTTTCGGCATCAAATGATCTGGCGAGAGGTACACGCCATGCTTCATCGTTTCATTGGTGCCAAGTGATTGAACAACATTTCGCTTTTTGGGACGTGGATAAGTATGCCGCTTTGAGTACGTTAGTCCATCACATGCTCAAACATTTAGTCTCATGGATCCCTAGGCAAATTTCTCTACCAACATTTCCATGAAGTGGTTAATGACGCCCAGACACTATCAGCTGAACTAGGCAAGATTAAAAAAAACTATGGTCTAGACGACAATGACTTTCCTCGTTTTCTTGCTGAGGAGCGCAAGTACTTGGAATCATACAAACATGCTGCACTGACGGATCAGCTGAACATCCGGTATGTTGAGATTCTTGATGATCTCCAAGACCGAAGGTATGTTACCTTACTTAACGTTACCGTAACTCAATGTTTCTAGACGCACATTAGAATCTGCTCGCGGATACATTAAGACAGTCTTGAATAGCACGCCAATTGGAAATTTACAGCAACTTCATGACGTGACCAAACAAGCAAGGATCCGGCTTGACTTAGCATATTCGCGATTGGAGGCCACTGAGCAGTTGGCGTGTGGCGTCGAGTCTCGCTTGGGAATTGAAGTTCGCTGGGAGATTGAATCTGATGAATATCTCCGATACAAGCAGGAGGCTTCCTTGGTCAAATATCGCGAAGCCCTTGACTCATTAGAACGACTGGTCATTATGCGACTATTTGAATTGTCGAAATTAAGACTGTCTGGTACCGGTTCGTGAAGTTTCCCAGTCAAATTGAAAGAATCTGACCCTTGCAGGGTACAAGCTTCGGCAACAAATTAGCAAAGGCCTTCAACACCGCTCAGAGGCTGTACGAAAGGCACTCAACCGATACAACACGCAAGCATTGGCATTAAATCCCCCCCGTCCGAAGATTTTATGGAAGGACATTGCAGATTACACTTTTCTTGGCGAATTGGACCTTCTTCGTCATTCTCGGGCTGACATCCGAGAGCTTGACTGGACTACAGCGGCATATCGGGAGGCCACCACCAAGTATTACAAACTCTTACGTGCTCGTGAGGAAATCATCCGCGTGCAGGTTGAGGTTCGCCGGTTACGAACTGCGATTTACGATGAAGAGATTGAGATAACTAGGTCTATTACTTCCTTGGTGGACACTGATCCCAGTCTTGCTGAAGAATTAAAAAAACAACACCATTCCCGTGCTGCGATCAACACTGTACACATTCGGCGGTTAGATCAGCTTGAGAAGCACCCACAGTATACTGGCTTGAAGGGTGTCGGAGTGCGTGCAGCCACAACTGATCCCTCATGCCTAGGTATGGTTTATTTAAGAACAGTCAATGTTGCTAATGATTGTTTAGCAGCGACACCAGTATTACCAGAAGTAGAGTCCGACAATTTTGCTAATGGCACGGAGCTTGAAGCACAGGACAATGACAATACCATGCCAGATTGGGATGACGAAACTGAAGTGCTACAGATGATGGCAGACTACTTACATTTGTATACAGACTAGGACATTTGGTTCGAGTTGTACGCTACAAAATGTTGAATTCGGAGATACATATTTTCCAGTTTGAGAGATAGTGGAATTCTTTTACGTTTAAGTGACCTTGTTTTGCGAACTGCAGTTCAACGAGCATTGCGCTGATCCTTATCATAAACAACTGGCCTCTGTACCATGTCACTAGACTACAAGGTGATTGATCAAGTCATCATTAGAGATGAAGTTCGAAGACCTGACCCTATGATTGTACGTGCAATCAATAACCACAGGGAAGCATTAATGTTTACATACACCAACCAACCCACAACCGTACTACTTAAACGTTAGCGCAAACTTCTTGAACCCTAACACGACTATGAAGCCCACACCCACCCATCCGGACGCACCGGCCAACAAGACTACTACTGACACCGATGTTCGTTGCTTCAGTATGGCAAACTTAGCAGCACTGTATGCTTCGCCATTTGCTCAGGGATTCAGCAATGATGAACGCCAGGCTACTGCGCGCGCGTTGTTGAGGCACAATGCCCATCTTGATGGTACCCACTATCACACAAGGACTCCTGGTGGGCTCCATCCATCGTTTGTCGGATTCAATCTTGCACCCTTCGACACTGACAGGGATGTCCTTACTAATGAGGATCTCATCCATGCATCACTTCAGGACATTTTCGACGCAGTGTGTATTTTTTTGACCATAGAGAAAATTTAATATTCACTTGACAACATTCAGATCACTGTTCAAGATCGGCTTGATGGTGGGATTAGCGTCCTAGTTTGTTGCACTGGATTTCGGGCATTTCCCACCATTACTGCGGACAAGATTCCAGTCAACCTTTACGTTCCTCCTTGCGAACTCCATGAAACCCCCAAACGCCTCAGTAGCAATGCCGCTGTTCTGGTCCAAGCATTTTGTCAAGAATTCGCCATCCCACACCTTGCTCGGTTCAATGAACGTTGTAGCACTGAGGGTATCACTCCACCCATTAGACCAGGTATGTTAATCTGGTTGTTTATTCACTTGTGCTGATATGCCCTCAGCGCTACCTTTGGCAATTAACTCCGAAGGGCCACGCCATGTTCCTTCACCAGCGGATCCCGCTGGATCACGCATCCTATGCACTGGAGTCACGTCCTTCTCCGACGTATTCACAAAGGACTTCTCTTCGCCCAAGAAAAAGCCTGCCGTACTAGCAGCCATGTCTACACCGCCTATGAAAGAGTTCGTCCCGCCTGCAAAAGAGTTCGTCCCGCCTGCAAAAGAGTTCGTCCCGCCTGCAAAAGAATTTGTCCCGCCTGCAAAAGAATTCGTCCCGCCTGCAAAAGAGTTCGTCCCGCCTGCAAGAGAGTTTGTCCCATGGGGAAAGGAATTCATTCCATCAGCATCGCCAACATCCTTCGTGATGTCCCCAAATGTTGAGATCCGAAAGCGCCGTGCACCAAAAGCAGTGGAACCCAAGGCAACTGTGCCCGTCTTGGACAGAACGAGTACCATCACTTCTACTGAGACCATGAAGCTTAGCCACCCCATTATTAGTATTGGACCTCACACAGACGCCATACTTGATCGCTTTTGAATGAACGATGAGGTTGTACTTCGTCTGCGCATGCTTATGAACACCGTCCGCAGCAGCCGCTGGGAGGCGACTCTTCGCTCTCCGACTTGGGACCTCACTTACGAACAGGCTTCAAAGCTGACAGCGGCTCTGCTTGCCAATGTTGGCACTGGAGCCAATACAAAAAATTTGAAGGTAGGCGAATTTCTGCGCTCCATTGAATTTCTAGCTTACCCGGATCTCTGTAGGAATCGGCTGGAGGCAAACTTCTTAAGGTTGTCGGTGCAATTTCGATTATTGTCTCATGCTTCTTATTTGTCTTCGTGGCCCTGTATGTCCTTGGTGTGCTTTATGTCGCTTAATCCTTCCCTCAATCTAAACATGTTTTTGCCGTACCCGATAGGCTGAGAGCTGTGTCTGGTCATTGCTGTGATATATTGCAATGCTATAAAGGTCAGTGGAGTTTGTGGTGGCCTTGCGCTGACAGAGATGCCCCCTCAGTTGCCGTCTGCAGCAAATCTAGCGGCGATTGATGCTCGTCGTCAAGCACCACCAAAACCGCGTGCAAAGGTAACCCTTTCAAGGGAGGCCCGGGATGCTGTCCTCCACAGCCACCGTGAATGAAAGGAGAATATGAAAAGGGATCTTGACACTCTGTGGCAGACATTCGATGCGTCTACCAAGGAGATGGCCCTGACATACCACAGGAGTGTCAACCGTGTGCGTCAGGACTTTTTCATGGGAAGTGGGGCAATGCGCACCCGTCGCTCTGCGAATGCATGGAACGCATTCTGTTGGAAAAAGAGCCAACACAACTCAGCATGTGCGTTTTTTTTAACGGTCAGGGTATCTACTAATAAATAATCTAGCAGACACTGGAGGGAAGGACAGGCTTGTGGAAGTCGTCCAAAAATACTGCATCGAGTACCTGCAACTTTCGGCAGAGGACAAAGCTCGACTCTTGGAGGAACACAAGGCCCATCGCGAGTCGAAGGCATTTGGTCTACGTGCCACACCACGGGCAAAAATCAACGACATCAGTGAGACTCTCAAGTCCGTTGAAGCTGAGGTAGGTTCAGACATCTTTGTTTCTCTTTTGATTTATTCATGTCTTAACATAGCTTACGGGTCTATGGTATCGTACGGTGTAGGAGCCCGAGGCTCCCTACGTTTGTAGGAGACGTCTTTCAGGTATTCTAGGTATCGTCATCCGTCGCGCAAGACCTTCCTTCGTGTCCCGTGTCTATCCGTGTCGATCCAGGTGGAATCCGGT
>JBBPUC010000711.1:0-12820 GCA_038094375.1 Tubosaeta aff. heterosetosa
AAAATCAGCATACGGGACATGTAAGGGATAAGGATGAGTTCATCGATCGGTTTTCCACTCGGAAGGCTCTGACGTGAGAGCAGAGAGTAGGATTCTTGCTGCCAGAACAGAATAATATAATACCGATGTGGCACATGCTTAGTTGACTAACCTCTGTTGAATCCGGGTCTGGTTGAAGAGCGTACCATTGCCGCATCCAACATAGACTGTAATGACTTTTATGATCGTGACCAGCAAATTTTTAAACCCCCCGCCCTAGCCTGTTCATATGTGTATGCCCCGATATTATCGATGATCGATGACTCATCTGACACATAGGGCGGTCCTATTGTTTACCTGATACAGTAGGTCACCGATTGTCTTCCACATATGCTAACCGACGCATTTCGCCGCGTGTTCAGCCCTTCCGGTAGGTATGTGAGGACCCCGAACCTGTCCTTGTCATAGTAGGTTACCCACGATGCTCGACGAAGAACCTCAAAAACGCGCACCGTTCTCCCCTGAGCCAACGCAGGAACTGGTTGAGCGTTGCGCGCCACGACGTCCCATGGCCCAGCTCGCAGACGAGTTTTGCGTCATGCCAGCCAACACTAGCCAGGGCGTATTATCCATTAGACACGACGTGCTTGACGCTATGGATGAGTAACTTACTCTTGGCTATAACGAGGACGTTCGTTGCCAATTGTCTTCCGCAAATGGGAGATTGACAGGGGCGTGACTTGATTTGGGTGAACCAAACACGTCCAAATCATCCCTGAAAAAAATGATGTACTGCGAGTAAAAGTTGCCATGTTGCGCACGATGTGAGTGGCTTGAGCAGACGCCTCCACAATGCCCTAACTTTTTAGAAAACCACGGAACGCGCGGTCCAAGCGGGCCTTGGAGGCGAGAGAGCCAAAGGAAGTGGAGGATGTCAGGACGGCAGTGTTCGTGAGGGGGACACATGCAGGGGAGGTCGTGCAAAGCGCCATGAAAGAACTCGTTCGTCTCCTTTCAGACGACAAGGACGCGGTGTGCTCACACCCTCCTGACAGATGGCGCTCAAAAAGCCACACGCGATCCCGTTTTCGAAAAAAAATGCGATTCGACCATTTGAGGACGCATCCTCGGTGGAGTTTTGGGCGCAGAAAAACGATGCATCGATGTTTGTGATCGGGCAGTCAACCAAGAAAAGACGGGACGGGATGGTGATCGTACGGACGTATGACGGGCAGGTGTTGGATATGTGTGAGGTGGGGGTGGAGCGGTTCGTGAGCATGTCTGCATTCAAGGTGGGTTTATTTCTCAGTTCATGAATGCTAATACATGGAGACAGACGCCGAAATCAACGCCGGGCCATAAACCAATGATGCACTTTGCGTCGGAGCTGTTCGATACACATCCGCGATACGTCCAGCTCAAATCACTTTTGATGGATCTCTTCAACGGGGAACAAGTGGATGCGCTCTGCCTCGGTGGCTTGGAACACGTGATCAGTGTAACGGTGGCACCATCAACGGGTGCACATGGAACGGGGATCACGGGGCAAGCGGATCCAGGATCTCTGCCCAAAGTACACGTGCGGACGTACACCGCAACGCAGACGAGATCGGGAACGCGTGTGCCACGGGTAGAGCTGGCCGAAATGGGGCCCTCGCTTGATCTAACGCTGCGCAGGTGGCAAGAGGCGGATCCAGACGTATGGAAGGCGGCGATGAAGCGGCCCAAGCTGAAGAAACAGGAGGTCGAAAAGGGACTTGGGAAACGTAAACGGAACGTGGAAGTGGACGAGATGGGGGATATGAGGGGCCGAGTGCACGTGGGGAAGCAGGACTTGGGCAAGCTGCAGACACGGAAAATGAAGGGGCTCAAATCACGGCCTGATGAAGACGGTGATGAGGACGAGGAGGAGGAAGTGCGGCATTGATGATTACGTAATCAGTATCGTACATGCAATCAACTTTGAAAAAAACGTTCGCATGGTGTCCTGCCAACTGCTCTGGCCGTAGATCTTTAGCATGTCCTCTCATCCCTCAGACTCGGGTATGTCTTATTTTTCTTGACGGTGTTCGCTCTGACAGTCTGCAGTGGTGTCCTCAGCGACTGCTGGGTATGTTTTACAATCCTACTTGCCTGCTTACTCATTGCTCTTAGGTCTTTGAGCAGCTCTACGGCAGTTGCAGCCACCACCACCTCTTCCTCTTCCCCCACGTCCTCGACGAATGCCGCCTCGTCTGCCTCCTCGTCTGCCTCTGCCGCCTCGACCTCGGGCACCTCCACATCTGCTTCCTCGTCCTCGTCCTCAACGACCGCCACGGCTCTGACATCCCAGACCGTCATCTCATCGGGAGGGACAGTCGAAACGATCACCCAGGTCGTCACGCCCACCGTGACCGCCTCCCCCTCTTCCCAAAACACTTCTTCCTCCAATTCGTGCGTGTCTGTCTTCTTGCAGGGTGAGCCATCCACTCACTTTGCTTGTTTCCACAGGTTCTTCAACAACACGGGCGCTGTTGCTGGCGTGTTTACTGTCGTCGGTCTCGTCGTCGTCGGTCTCGCCATCGCACTCATCGTCAATTGCGTTCGGCGGCGTCGCGCTGAGAAGTTTGACAGGGACGTCGCACAAGCCGCCGCAGAGGCTGCCGCATCGTCCCGCTCACCCTTTGAAGATTACTCGTACAACAACACCAGCGGGGGTGGCGGTGGCGGTGGCGGGTATGGCTATTCGGGAGATAGCCATGGCACATATCAGCTGCCGCCAATGCAACCCAATGACACGTATGGCATGACTGAGATGTCCCAGTATGACCCGTATGCCGCGGGTGCGGCTTCTCTGGCCGCAGCTGCAGCCGTCGACCGCTCCAGGAGCCGCAAGGAGAGTGAGACAGGTGCCCCCGGCATTGCGGGCGTAGGTGCCAGGGGTCTTGCTCGCGAACCTAGCGGTCGTGCGCCGTACCACGCGTTTGCGGGCCCTCCCCAGCCACACGAGCTACAAGGCAGCGGTGGCACGCTTCGCAGCCCACGCGGCACCAACCAAGACGTGCTCGAAGCGGTTGGCCTCGCCGGTCCCGGCTCTGGGCCTTACCCATCCATGACCCCAAGCAATACCAACAATACCAACCTTAACAATCCGGGCGCCTATGTGGCACGCAAACCCTCGGACACTACGCAGAATACCCATGTGAGCGGACGGTCGCAGTTTGGCTCGTTGGGCAACCACCCGACGCCCCTGCAACCGGGCTATCCGATCGTCGATTCTTACTACCCACAGCGGCATGATTCTCATTCTCCGGATCCGTTTGCTGGATACCCCCCGCAGGTGATGCCACCATCGACGACGACACTTCCGAACCCACACGACGCGACGTTGCCTTCGCCGTCTTCTGTCCCCGGAAACCAGTCTGACCACAATGAAGAAGCCGATTTGAGTTCGGCGACCGCATTAAGAAGTGAAGAACAGCGTTTGAGTTACCAGGACGACACTGATTATAGTCAGGGTAATCGTGTGTTGAGGGTGCGTGTATTTCCCGCACACGTGCCACTTATTACTTACACGTGTCCCTCAAAAGGTTGCGAACGAGTAAGCCTGGTCATTGGATGATATGCATTTTGTTTCTCGCTCCTGCCTCATTGATTCACGCGCCACTCCTTGCCGTTTCCAAGACGTGTTATACCCTCCGATTCATATGGTATAACTCGAATCGTTCATTGACGTGTTTATTCCCTACGTATGTCATCTGCCGCGCCCGTGCTCTAGTAGGAGATCGCGCGCCTTTCCTTTATCTAATCTGTCTTTCTGTCTCTTTGACTGACGATTCCTGTTGAATTTTATTTATGTGTTCTGGATGTCGTTTGCGGGGATCCCAAGACCCTCGTTGGTTTGCTTTCATTCATCCCTCCTTCATTTTGCTATAATGTGAATAGAGTATCCATAATGCTGACACGACCCCCTGGGGCGGGCGACAAGGCCAACCCAAACGACTCAGCACCTTGTCCGTAGTACCATCATTCCCTCGTTGATTTATCTTCCTATCTTTTGTTCTAGTCCGATGGATAGTTGACTGTGCTGCCGCCAATTTGATTCCTTCGAAACATCCGCCTGCGTAATTTAGAGAATGGTTCCTCAGAAATACGGCTCCACATGACATTCTACAGTAGGTAAGATGGTATTATCGTTCATTGCCCTCAAAGAGAACCTCCCCGTTCCCCTGCACGGGTATCGTGATCTTGGCCAGCGAACTTCGGCCTTGTCTTGCAGAATGACGCCCCGGTGCATTGACAAAGTCGGGTAAATGGGAAGAGGTCCCGTTGGGATGATGTGTACCCAAAGAGGACAAGTAGAACTCCTCTCCGTCGTCTTCCTCCTCCACAAAGGCCGGTTCATAACCAGCAGGCACCGATGCATGCAAACGCCAATGCCGAATAGCGTTAAACGTGCCCCTACGCAAATGCGCCGCATACGCGTACAACAACAGCGCAAAGTAAATCTACACATCCGTCAACACCCCACACAACCACACGTCGCACGTGCCTCTCACCTTGGCAAGCCAAGAGAGGACGATGACCGCGGCCGCGACGCCCTTTTCGTCGTGCCAGAGAATGTTGGCCGCCTTGGCCAGCTGCGCGTCCGTCATCGTGTGATTGACGCCGGCACCGAGTCGTATCGCCTTTTGCGCAGCCGAGTTGGCCACCCGGCGCCCGTCGTGCGGGGTATAGCCCCACCACACGACCGCGAAGAAGAGCGTCCAGGCGGACGAAAAGATGTGGTCGACGAAGAAGAGGTGGGCGAAATAGAGCGTCTGCTGTGCGTTTTCCTTTTTTTTCATTATTATTATTATTATTATTATTATTATTTTATGATGTGGGTCGGGAGAGGTGCATCACACGGGGCGAGGGGGACTGACCTCTTTGACCGCCTTGAGGCCCCATCCGAGTGCGACGAGGCCGAGGAGGGAGTATAGGTAGAGGCTGAGTTGGGCAAAGGAGCCCCCGGCGCCGGCCACGACTGAAATGAGACCGTAGACGCCCGCCACCTTGTTAAAGAGCTGCCGGGAGCGTGAGCGGACGCGGACGGGGGCAACGCCGTGACGCACCGCGAACAAGAGGGCGATCGTGACGCCGGTTTTGAGGTCCAGGAGATAGAGAAAGGTGGAGATGGGCCAGAGCCGCCATTCAGGACGAAGCATGAGTTTCATGTGCAGTCATCTACCGAGGAAGGAGTGAAAGAGACGAGTGCGAGGTGGGATGAGTGGCGGGACCGAGGATGACTAAGCACACTGGATTGGATCGGATCTGAGGTGTACATGGATTACAAGACTCCATAATTCATCTCCCTGTTCTAGAATCGGGTTGCTCCGCCTCCAGGTAACTTGACCGCTCAAGCTGCAGCTCTTAATTTGTCCAAACGCTGTCCTTCAAGCCAAGGCCACTCGAGAACACTCGTTCCAGACACCAATGTCCGTTGTCCTCTCCAATGACGATCATTGCCAGGATGAAGGATGCTATGAAAGCCAAGAAGGCCATTTCGATATTCATTGTCTTGCACATGAGATTACCCCTATCGAGAAGGAAACGAGCGTGGCCTACAGATACTGCATCGAGCTGCACGCGGGAAGCCCAGGCGTAGATCAGGCACGACATACCGAGCCAGCGGGCCAGTGGTAGCTGGCGTGACGCGAAACTCGGACGTCGTGGCGTGTAATATGGAGGACATCAGGAACCACTGACAGACGAAAACGAACAGTCTGTGTTTTTCAAGTCCCAGATCAGACACGGTGAGGGAAAGAGCTCAACTTGGGATTCTTTTGAGACGTGGAACGAAAGGTCGATCGTAGCTAGTCCGGAAACTCGGCCACTGTATGCCACTTGTGCAAGCAAGATGGTGAATGAGAAGCCACGCAAAACTTGGTATTGAGCATCCAAGCCACGCTCGCGGCAGAAAATCTCGTCCACGTCACTTTCCAATCTATCTTGTTCGCCAAACGGTGCACTAGTATACACGTATACACACATCCTGGTGCTAGGCACATATAAGTCCATGTTTACAAGAACGCCGACAGTGAACGTACCCTTTTGGTCCTCATTCGCAGCTTCTATCAGTCATCTGGCTCCCATGGATCAAGTACATCAAAATACCACTTTGGCCGTACAGACAAGTCCAACCCAAGGGCTTCTTGCACCATCCGGATCACGTCCTCCTGGTCTTCGTCGATCAGCATCTTCTTGGCCATCGAGTAGTTGCTATACAACACGAGAATCAGGCCACAATCAGCCGTGATTTTGAACGGCCAGTCGAGTTCGAGTTCGTACTCGACCTCCTCCGACAAGTGTTCCGTGGCCACGGAAAGCGAAATGGGCGAGATGAGGTCGGGAAATTGGGGGAAATACTCTATCAGATTGTGTCTCTCTGCGTATTTGTACAACGTGGCGGAGCTGACGGGGATGGCAAAGTGGATGAGTGGTGGCTCTGGGTTGGTTGGCTTGACGAAGAGCTCGTCTGCAAGTTGGCTCATGGGGCGTCGCGGGGCATAGCGCTCGACCAATTCCTGCGTGGAGGGCGTTAGTAACAACCAGGCTAAATACTGTGTCGTACAAACAAGCCACTGTTTCTCATCGTCGGTCATGGTGTGGTTGTAGAGGGCGCAGCTGCCGAATAGCAGGAGATCCTTGACGTGATGAAATGTCTAACAGACACACCTATCAGATGTACTGCGAATCTGATGCAGATGTCCGAGTGTCAAAGGAACCTGGCTGTCGGCCATGTGATGAATGCTTGCCAGAGGTCAGCAGAGTTTAGGCTAAGTACAAATTTTGTCACGTAGTAAGACGAAGGCATGACAGTTAGAAGCACGAATCATCCATGCCAACAGGAAATGGGAAATGAATAGGTGACGTTGGCTCGGGGTATGAAAAACTTGTCTGTGAGTTTGGCCACGGGACAATAATATATGTATTTCCTAAACGCATCTTTTTTGTCAGGGTATAAATATCAAGACCCGTGTCCGAAACGTATCCTCGCGGTGTCAGAATTGACAACCACCTCCCGGCTCAGGAATTGGGCTGCTCCGCTTCTTCGTATCTTGACTGTTCAACGTCTCCGAGACATATATCAAACATCCCCGCTGTTCTTAATTTATCCAGACGAGGGCCTTCGATCGTCTGTAGACGCGAATGTAGTGAGTCCGACTGTGCCTCAAGCCAAAGGCACTCGAGGACGCTCGTGCCGGAAACCGAGGTAACGCGTTCGCCAGGGGGTCTTTTGCCAATGATGAACATGGCCAAGATAAGGGCGACAAGGGACGCGATGGATGCCAGGACGATCTTTTCATGGACGCACCATCATCGATCGACATAGATGCACAGTGAGACAGCAAGCCTACGCAAAAAGGATGTCGTGACGTACAGGTGTTGTGTTGGTCTATGACGACCCGATCGACAACGCACCCATGATGTTCATAAGCTTATGAGATGAGGATCAAGGGCCCACGTACATAGAGGCAATATTGTGTCGTATAGCTCGTCGCCGGACTCTCGACCAACGAACGCTGGAACCCGCCCCCGCTCTCACCGAGCAAGCCAGCTGACATGAAAGGTGAGGAGGATCGTGCAGAAAAATCGATAGAATCACATACCAAGCCATAGAAATCTCGCCGCGGTCTGCGCGATCGCATTTTCCAACTGCCACGGGCTGAGTGTCGTAGATGGGTTGGCACTTGACTGAGAGGCAGAGGTAATGTTTGCGGATGACAAGTTCAGCCCAAGCAGGGACATCATATAGCTGTACAGTCCTATTAATTCACATCCTTGGGTGCCGAGTCGCGCGGAGTGCTCACCCGTCCATATCCGTAAAGTTGGCGAAGGAATTCCCTTGAAAAAACACGGGGAACGACTCAGTGGCTGCCTTCCCGAATCCTGTCGTCATCTACGTAAAACAAAGTGCAATGTTTGTGAACGAGTTTGCCTCAAATCGAGACACACACCCCGATGGTCAGATTTGTTGCATTTCCAGGTAGCCAGACCGACCAAGATACGCTGCCCCCCTGAGTGGGAAAGAATATGGAATCGCTGTCCGAGACTGTCTGTGTGTTGAGCGTACATGCCGCGATGTAGGCTAACGTGATCGAAGTCTCAGGATTCTCCCCGGCTGCACAAAATGGGTTATAAGGAGACGACAACTTCAACAACCATACATACCTAGAGGTGTGTACGTCCAATTCAGTTCGACAACGACAGGGTCATGGACCGACCCATCCACGTTAATGTCGGTTGTGATCAGGTAGAAAAGAGTGTGAGGGCAGTCTATGCACTGCTTCGGGCACATCAGGTGGACCATCTATGGATATGAGCGAGGTAGGATTCACCTCATTACTCGGCATGATCGCATAAATAACATCCTTCCCTATAACAATGTCAACAAAAGAGGTAAATGGATACAATGTCACTACCCACATATCGGAGGTTCAAGAAAGCTGCCGTTGTTGGTTCCGTTCTGAAAGCTGATTTGATACTCTCCTTCAGAGCTTTGATAGGACAGCGTGAGGTTAGGGACCAGGCCACATTCTGCTCCGAGTGTCGTCCCATCGATTCCCGCCGGTGTTGTATAGTTGACGCCGTTTGGATTTTGAATCACATCAATGAGAGTAGTATTATACAATCCGTTAGTGGATGTCAGAAAGGGGTCATCCCCTACAGAACGAAAAATCGAAAAGATCTCGGCCCATTCCAGACTCTGGCCGATATTCACGTCACTGTTGGGCGTCGCCAAGTACATTAGGAGAGCGCTGCCGCTGACGTTGCATTCTTTCCACCGCATTATAGACGACGAGGTGATATGCAAGACTAGTATCATAGACAAATAGGCCACCACTGCGACGACTTCCCGCATTGACGAAGATACATTGTATTGTTTCCAGAGCACGTAGATTGCTGAGCCGATGCTGTTCCACGCCGCAGACACGTCGTGTATAGTGGTCAGCCTTCGTCGCTTGCTGATGATCTTGAACAATGCCAATCGCTGCATAAGGAGAAGTAAAAGCGTAGTGTAAAGCTAAAAGGAAGATGAGACATGGCAGGCACTGAGTAAGGTAACATCGACACACCGTATAGATCGCTTGAAGGACAGCACTCAAGCCAATTGTCATCGTACCACTATCAGACGGAGTGGTAATAGAACTTTCCGGATGATGAACGAGGAGCGCCAGAAGAGCAACATGCACGACTACAAGCATGATGTGCAGTGCAAAACACCAACGATGACTGGAAGAAAGACGTAAAGGCTCGCATTGAGAAGGGTCATTCGAACGGAGTTTTCCAAGCTCTATCATATCCACGAATGAAATAACACCCAGTCAAAATGGTAGAGTACGCACCAGATCCCGACGGTCCTAGAGATCGAGAACTGTTAGCATAACTTGCCGTATCGTCCAACGGAACAATTTCAGAAAGGTCATCGAGTTTGTTATGTCCACGATTTCCTGTACCTGTCCAAAATACAGTCTCAAACATCGACGAAGCACGTAGGCTATCCAGGGACGGCATTCGCACATCACTGAAATGACGTCGGAGTACATGTGAGTGTGATCCAAACCACATTATCTCCAGTACAGTGGCACCGGCGGCGGCGGCGGCCGGAGGACGTCTCCAAAGGGCACAAACCATCAAGGCAAGAAGGATGGCAGATATAGAGAGCGCAAAAATAACCTTTGGAATTGAGACCAATATTACTGGGGGAAATGGGATGTACTTACCGGCAATGGGTCAATCTAGGAGAGAAAAAATATCCCTCAACTCCATCGTGCCAAGAGCTGAATTTAACGCACGTTCAACATCCATAGTGGTGTGGACTCTAGTACCTGTCCAGTTTCTGATAGTCGATCGAAGCCTCCTCCAGCCTTACCTAGCTCTCCAGCTATATGTTTATCAGCCATGCCCTGAGTTCAAGTATATTAGCAACTACCTAGCCATAAGAACTCGGCGGCAATTTGAGAGACAGCACTCTCCACTTGACCCCTGGTCAACAGTGATGGGGCACTGGTGTATGTTGCAAGCAACTCGCCACCACAGGAAGATACCCCCATCCCTAGTACTGATCTCATATATCTAAAACAATTGTTAGCCAGATTACAGGACTAGAAAGTGGAACATATACGCATTAAATGCTGTGATATTTGCCCACAGTTGGGGGTACGACATGACAGGTTGACAATATGGGGACGAAGGAAGTGAATTGCCCGATGTAATCGCAGAAGAAATCTATCCAAATCCAATTAATAGGCTGTGGATATTCCCCATCCCGCAATGCATCAACTCACCGCAGCAGTAAGGTTCGCGTCACCTGTGGGTGAAAAAGCTTTCCATGTAGCAGCTATTGATTGGTTCCCGGAGCCAAGCTGTATTCCCGACGGATCAAGAGTAGCCGTGTCATTTGTTGAATTCAGAGAACACGCCACAAAGTATATTGGCGACGAGAAATTTTGAGCAGTACCGTCTAAAAATAGTATGGTTAAGCCTCAACTACCGCTATAATAACTTACCAGGAGGATAGTACGTTTCATTGATGTAGACGTAGCTGACACCTTCAACGGAATCGTCAACTTCCATCTCAGTAGAGACGAGGAATAGAATGAACGTCGAGCAAATTGGTTGCGTGCACTAGAGGATTGTTAAGTAAACATAGTGAAATCATCGGAAACCGACCTGGATAGTGGGAGAGAGCCAGATTTCACTGAGCACTACCTTCAACCCTTAGTCTCTGACGGTAATCTCAAGGAAACGCCTTACGTGGTGGATAAGAAACTGTAATGTTGAGAGTATCCAAGTCCGGCATAGAAGCGTAAACATTCCATGTGCTGTTTTCAGAGACATCAATTGAAAGATTTGTCAATAGACCACAATGCGCATGTACTGTGGTTGTGTGGACCGTCGCATTGAGAAATACCGGTGGTGGAAAGTCATATATATCATAGAGAGTGTTGTTGGTCAGTCCGTTCGTCACATTGCTGTATAATGTTTGGATAAACGGGACGAGGCTGGCCGCGGTCGTCCAGTCTAGTGATGCAAGGTCAACAGATGAATTTGGCCAGCTTGCGTTCACTGGGACTACGGTTGTTAAGGTGCCGTTGAATAGCCCAACGTGGAATAGTGTCGTGGAGGTTACATGGAGTATCGAGACGCAGGCAAAGTACCCCGCAACAAGGGCGATTGATGGGATAGACGAAGCGACTTTAGTTTGCTGCCAGAGCGCACGCAGCGAAGCACCTAAGCCAGCCCAGGCACCGCATATGTCGTGAATCTGCGTAAGCTTCTTTGGACGGGAAAAGGCGGTCGACAGCACTAATCTCTGTGTTATGAAAACCAGTAGGGCTGTGTAAAGCTACAGTGCGTCAATCGACCGAGAACATGCTGGAAAGTCACATTCACTGCAGAACTTACAGTATAAAACGCTTGCAATCCACTGCTTACTATTGTCGTGAAGGTTCCACCGCTGTCATATGGAACGACCACGTGACGCTCAGGGTGACCAGACTCGGCGATGGCCAGAAGGATGAGATGAAGGACAACCAAAGAGGTGTGTAAGAAGTAACACAAAAAGTACCAGAGGTCGCGCGCTGGTTTTCCACTGCCATAGGCTGAACGACGTCAACTAAATTTCGAAAGTGCGTCGCAAGTTTACTTACTTTCCCTGGTGCCACGGTCCTGCGTGGTTACACCTAACTGAGACAAGGGAATGTCATCTTGCGACATAGATGTCTTGTGGAGAAGACGATATTTTTCCTTGGAGAACGGGCTGGCAAACATCACCAGACGCTAGGATCGACGAGGTCTTAAAATGTGAGGTGGTTGTGGGCCAGTGTTGGTTGCCACCCACCGACCTTAAGTCCCATTAATCACGAAAACTCCAAAGGCATGCTGCGGGTCGCGAGCCGCACCACAGCCAATGGGCGGTACACCGCGTAGTAAGTTTTCCGACATAAGTCCATACTACGTAAGGACATAGTAAACCGTTACGTTTCCGACAAACCACCACAGAGATGGCCCGTGTCTATCCTTGATGGCATTCGTATTACCTGCTGCAAGCCTTCAACACGAACTCTTGTACTTCAACCAGAACCTTTGACTCCGACATTGGTCAGGTCGCCTTTCCTCTTCTCTTCATTTATCTGTCAGCGCTACTGGTGCTTGACCTGTGTCCCACTGGCCATGGTAAGAGTTCTCATCGCTTAGGCTACGTGTGACCTGCACTATTTCACGAGCTAACTCTTCAAGAAGGAGTACTTCTTAGTGGTCACGCCCAACTCTCGTCGCAGGTTCTGAAGCTCATTGCAGCGGCACCCCCTGGCATGCTCGGGCTTCGGATATTTCCAACTTAGAACCTTTGATGTCGTTGTCAACGATCGAGTGCTCTACCGCATACTTCACTCCGTCGTGGTGTGGCTCTCTATATTGGATAGGTGTTATGAATGTTACCTTCACAGTCTTTATCTTGTTTTTAGAGGTTCCAAGACGTACCAAGCGTATAATCTCCGACTCCCAACAAACTAAGCGAAAGGTCCAGAGTTTTAACAAGAATGTCCCTTGAGACATATACGATTTGTGATGCAATCACATCCTCTGCCGAAATGTCTGTGAGTCTGCACGTAAGAATTTATATTTTTCCGGTTCGAATGTACCGATTTATTTGTCCTAGTACATACAGCCCACAGACAGAGGTGTTTACTTGGGCTGCCGTGACGTCGACTCTGCTAAGTTCGACCACTGGCCCACCTATCAACAAGTTTATACCCTCGTTGGGGATGTTAAACCCATCGAGAGCAATGTTGACTGCCAGGACGGCAATCGCCAT
>JBBPUC010000712.1:0-12816 GCA_038094375.1 Tubosaeta aff. heterosetosa
CAGAGGAGCCTTCTTCTCGGTGTTGCGTCCAAACTTGGCCTTGCGTACTATAGCGTCACGGTGTTCCTGAATGCGCTTCTGGCTGGGATGATTTGCTACCGGGTGATCCAATTTGGCAGGGTATTCAGGGTGCATCTAGGGGAGGAGAGCGCCTCGGTCTACTTCTGGGTCGCTGCCCTCATAATCGAATCTATGTTGCCGTATACAATTGCTGGGATTGCGTTCTTGGTTTCCTACGGGATCGGGAGTCCGACGTCGGTTGCGTTCTTGTCCGTGTACATCGTTTCGACGGTATGCCCGTGCTCTTCCTCGAGGGTTAAAGCTAAGCCTACGTATCCTCAGTGTTTGTCTTCTCAGCTCTTGATTTTCAGAGTGTATACAAAACGACTGTGGAATCAAGACAAAGAAACTATTTCGACGATAGAATTTGCCGCTCAGACCTACGTGCACCAATGCTCATGCGACAGTAGTACAAGCGTCGGGGAACTGGTGTAGGCGCTCTACACTCAATAGTGACATTTATCCATATTTGTAGTGGTAAAGGATTGTTAACAGGACTTGATGGAGCGCCAGGAACTTTGTCATGTCCAGACCTGTGTGCCCCTAATTGCATTCTCTTGTATCTACCTCAATGTAGTCACTACCTAGCCTCCGTAGGCAGCTCTTCAGGGAAAATACGGCAAGACCATGCAATTCTGTACAACCATCCTCCGGAGTCCTACTCGGATCACAGACAGTTAGAGTAGCACACTACAGCTCTGAATCACACCGTAGCTACCAGAATCACTCTCTGCCGGCTTGAGGCGCTCAGAATCGATCGGCGCCGTCACCTGAACAAGAAATGTCAACTACTCGTGGATAGACCGCAAGGCTTACCAATCATTATTCTTTGCGCATTAACTCGTCATGCCGGCGCTTACGTCAATGCTCAACGACCCCTAGCATCCTTAACGTGTTGCTTTTACGATTTCTTCCACCATATCCCAGGCCTGCCTCCAAGACTCGGCGAGGGCTCCGTGAGTCGAATAATCATGCGCACACTGCAGGGCTCACCGCGCCTAGTGGGTAGCTGGGTCCTATTCCAGCGGCGCCTGGGTGATACGGTTTGGATCATCCAGGTAGTCATCTGATATCATCTATTTAAGCTTTCTGTTGGCGCCAACAGCGGACGGACGGTGGGTCGGAGGACATGAAAGTGGACGGACACTTTTCATTGCCTCGCTTTATACCAAGGCCAGAGGGCACGACAATTTGAGGATGACGACACGATCGAAGGTCAATCAGGTAAGCCACTGAAGAAAGCTCGACCAAACTATTTTGGTCGTTTAAATGCAACGTCCGCTTACGACCGGAAAGATCCAATGTGGCAGTTAGCTCTCAGGACGCTTGAGGGTGCCTTGATATGTACTGACGATCCTACACGAAGTAGGTCAGTGCCACGACCGCGTGTGATCTCATCAATTCACGTACCTTGCCGCTGCT
Organism: Tubosaeta aff. heterosetosa; assembly: GCA_038094375.1. NCBI lineage: Eukaryota > Fungi > Basidiomycota > Agaricomycetes > Boletales > Boletaceae > Tubosaeta > Tubosaeta aff. heterosetosa. Next base: position 1,483 of record JBBPUC010000712.1, read on the forward strand.
ACGTGAGCTCTCCCAGTAGCGCTGATCACCCCATTTGATAACGTAACGCTGTGCTTATAAAGGCACGATCCTAGCATTCAAAATACCACATGATGATTGATTGATGATATACTGGGCCACCCCTGCATACGCGCATCCTCTGGAATGTGAGAACGAAGAGAATGTACCGGGTGCAACATAGAGCCTTCCCGAGCTCTCTTAGCATGAATATCCCATGGGGAGTTGACGATAACTCTTACTTTACTGTGCAGTATCACAACAAAATATTTCAGAATTTGACCTAAGCTGGGACAGACTCACAAGGCATTTTGTGATGTTAGTCTGCCGTGCCAAGTTTGTGTTGCCTTACCCACCTGTCTGCTCGCGGGCGTAAAGTTGGCCGGCACCCTATCAGTCAGAGGCCCCGCCTGTGAGTGGCAAAGAGAATTAGTCGGATGTAATATCAATGCGCCAACGCATGCTTTGTCGGGAGCCGTGCACACTTGTGGCTCTTGGCGCAACGAGTTCATAAACACGTGGCGTCGTCATGTATTCGATGTGGAGACGACCACATGTACCAATAGAAGTTTGCGCGTATCTCCAAGAGGAGCGCTATTTATATGGCCAACCAGAGAGCGGGCCACGAAACACGTTTGATACTACTATTGGGAACGAGGCAGTGAGTCATTTACAACACTAGAAGACGAGTCCCGCTTTACAATGGACGAAGGACTTGTGGTTGACGACGATTCTGTCGTAAGAGAGAGGCGGGGATTAATGTAACCACAGCGCCGGGAATTATCTTGGACGAATGTGAAACTACACCATAATGCGTCAAATGGCCACCACCTTGTTTCATTCAAGGATCTACGGGGTTAGATGGGTTTGTACTAGGAGAGTACACTCAGCGAATCCGCGGTCTTGTATAGCACTGCCGAACCCACCTGCACGGCCCAAGCTCTAAACCTCGAACTGGATTTCGAGTCCAGATTGAAATCGCCATCGCCCTGGTGTTGGTCCGTGGATATTCTCGTTCAGTGTCTCAAGAGGGTCCCAGGAGTGAATTTGGAATCATCTGTCAGGAAACAACCAATGTCGTTTCAGCCCCACGTCGCTGCGAGCAACGCGCCGTGGTGGCGTTCGGCAAAAAGCCTTTGAACTCAACCAAGCCAGAATTCCAAATTCCTCCGTGGCACATCTGGCCGGTGAGCATCAAATCAGTGTAACTCGTGTGTCAGCTGCCACCACTGGCAAAAGGCCATAACACACTAGGTACAGACCTGCAAACAACTTGACAGCCCTTGCCCTCTTTATTCCAATTCCCGCGTTTTACCCGAATTAGATCTTTGGGTCATCGAGCCACGTCCAGAATTGCGTAGCTGTAGGGTCAGTACTGTCTGTCATTCCCTCGGCCTGTGTACTCTTATCTGCAGGGCCATGGGTTGGGTTGCTTACCCCTCACACCAGGCTGTGTTGCAAGTTTAATGAAAAGCGTCCGTGTCTTATGATAGATCGTCTCGATATCGCCAGGCACAGTCACATCACCTCTGTGCTCATCAAGGTGATCCATGATGTCCGTCCCTTCCTTTCTGGTTGGCTGATGCTGATAGGCTGATGCCATTATTAGAACATAGTCAGTCCACATTGTGAGGAACAAAAAAAATGGCGACGAGTACGTGGAGGTAATCCAAGACCTGGACACGCCATCGCACGGGCTCGAATTCTCACCGCCATAGTGAGACTCAGGCACGATGTCTAACAAGCAAGCCGTGAGATACAGGCTAGACTCTTGTCTCCCATTCTGAGATTCGCATTCTCCAGGCGCAGTCACGATCCCAAGGGGCCGTCCGTCGGTACGGATCATCAAATAGGCAAAATGATTTTGATTCACGATACAAGCTAACCGATAAGGCTCCAGATTCGAACAATTACATTGGCCATCACAACTGATTGGTATAGACACCCTGTGCCTGACAAACAACACCAGAAAATACTTTGAAACTTGGGAATTCCATTCATAGACGCGACCAGCATCAAAGTGTTGCCGAGTCGCCCGGGGGTAGCGCAGCTAAAGAATGTGTAAGCGAGCACAAGGTCGTTGGAGAGTGCGCTCACAATAAAGATGTTTAGGGTAATTTTGTTTGAAAACTGGGCTCGTCTCGGGCTACGTTATGCCGTACCAGACGAGCTCCGTTTCCAGGAGGGTTCTGAAACACCGACCGTATCACGCTAGAGTGGAAAAATGAGGGATGGCTCTATCAACACTACAACGTCGAAACGTACGTCTTCTATGGGTGCCTAGAGAAACAACGCGTCAGTCTACCAAACACGGAGATCACGCCAGGCGAAAGGACGCACCGGGGCAGCAACAACGACGGCGGCAGCAACAAGCGCGATGAGAATGGCGGAAAACTGCATGATCGAGGAGTACTGAGAACGAGTGCGGATTCGAGGGCTATGGAAACTCATGGTAGCAAAAACCCGCCCCCTTTTGAACCAAGTCGGAACGGGACAATGTTCTCACGTCGAAATTGGGCATGTTCCGCATGTGCCATTTTCCGCATTGTAGGATCAAAAAGGGGATTGGTTTCCGCACTGCTTCTTACATTCTGCCGTTGGCTGCGGGCCGTGGACGCGGGTTCCTGGTGATACACAAGTTAAGTGTGCACACTTTTTCGGGGTGTGTTCCTGAGCTCGTGGATATGGTCACACAATGTGTGCCTACCGTGGAATTACGTATGGCGTTCTGACTGACGGTTGTTGAGCGCTGAACCACTGCAATGTAGATACTCTATTCTTACCCCTTGCGACGTAACTAGTTCACACAGACAATCATTGAAGGTTGCGGCAGCGTTGTTAGGCTGCTGATCCTGGAAAGACGAGGCCACTGTAGACGCAGACCACATTGGGCGGGGACGATGCGTAAGAGAGCCAGACCTGGTAGCCGACCATCGAGCCGACAAAGACCGACGAAGAGACTCAAAGGCCCTCGAATGACATCATTGAAAAGTTCCATGAACCTTACGTGAAATTTTCTCAAGCGAGTTGCTCCATGCAGGATGCGCATGAGTGGAGGAAGACGGTGGATGTAGAATGTCCGTGTGTCATTTGAAATGTGTAAACTTATTCCCTCGGGTTAGTCTTGAGCAAGAGACCTGTCGGCGGTTGTATCGCACGGGGGTTTTTCACACCTTCCCACACTTCGGTGCCAAGTTCGAGATTTCAGAGCGCTGATAGGTGGGTTGACACGTGGCGGGGCTTCCAAGTCACGCGGCAGTCCACTTGGACTGGTGATAAGAAAAATTTACACCGCAGATTTGAAGCCCAAATGATTTGGTGCCTGGGTGATAACCAACTACTTATCAAACGGATAACAGAGGAGCTTGTTATGGAACCCAGTAATTTTAGACACTCTGCAGTAAACGTGAGATGCAAGGTACAGAAGAAGAGAATACCTTCCTGAATGCTACGCCTCCCCGTTTACATCAGGAGCAAGCGAAACGCCCGCCTAGTTACACTATTCGTGCATGGCCTGTGAGCGGAGCAAACCCGCGAGGAACCTTGCTCTTGTGGACACCATTGACGACACCAAACTGCGCATTATTCAAACCTCCCCTGGCAGGCGAGGTAGGCATCGGAACGAGGCACCTTCCCACCGACAACACCAGGCACGGTCTTGTGCGATAACGCCCCCGCAGCAGCATCTGTGTCACGGGTCGCCTTGGTCGAAACACATGCATGCCTAGCCGTAGACACGGTAAAACCGTCCTGGCAGCTCTGGGTGACACATTTGCCGCTCTCGCAGGTCGCCCCACCAATATCGGGGAGCTTGCGGCAATCGATTCCACCGGTAGACGAACCAGGGGAAGGAGCGGCCTTGGCGCGACCGCCGAGCAATGCCAAGGGTCAGCAAGCATCGCATTTTAGACAAGGCTAGGACGACATACACGTGGGCGGGTGCGATGCGACGTCGGTGCACTTGAATGGTGGGTCCGTCGGGTCGGACACATGGTCAGACCGTCGGCGCACTTGGGCACATTCTGGCGGCGAGAGGGCGGCGCCGTCCTGTCACAGGCGTCACGACACACTTGCCATCGCACTCTGTCGCCGGGCAGACGCACGAGGAGAGGTGATTCGGAGGCAGTGCAACAAAGCCATCTGTGCACATGAAATCGCACACGTTTGGATTTTGTCATAGAGGGTATGAAATGTATCGGGTATGTGCACTTTTGGCCTGCTTTTCGACCTGTAGGTGAACACTGGGACGTTACTTAAGGTACGTGACGCAAAAATTCAAGGGGGTGAGGACCGCTTTAACCTTGACCTTGTAGATGACTTTGGTGACCGCCCCGATGACGTCGTAGCGACCAATCGGTCGGTCCACCTGGGAGACGCAGGGAACGATATGAATACGGCCAGCCATCGTACAGCTGATCTACAAAGGGCTCAGTGTCATCCAAAGAGAAGCGGAGACAACTTACTTTCAACGGACACGTCTGGGAATACTAGGTGCGCGTCGAGGTTCGCACCGGTGTCTGTCGCCATACCGCGTCGCAACGGTGTGTGAGCAAACGTCGCTGAAGCCAAAAGCAAAGGAACAGGAATGACAGACAACTTCATGATGCGGGTCAACGAGCGCAAGGAGCGACAAGTTGCCGAGACAAAAAGGAAGAAAAAACTGAGTGCAAGTAAAGACAGCGAGCTCTACCTTTGCAATGACGAGTGGAGCAGTGAACGGTAGGTCGGTTAATGCATATCACATGTTTCGAGCGAATTACAGGGTCGCATAGAGTAAATGACGTTACTGATTAACTTGGTGGCCCTCCGGGAACGTTGAATGAAAACCGTCCGGTAGTGTGCAGGCTTGCTCGCTAAAGAAGACGACGGTCAGCGAGATGTCGACACTGGGAAATCACCCCGGGGAGGTTTTGCGAGTCTGAAACGGAAGCCGACCTACTAACGCCACCGCGGGAAAGTACTTTTCCCATTGCCTCAAACTGTCGTCCACTGCTTGGTTAGCCAGAGGCCTCGCCAGTGCTCCTAATAAACACACCGATTGTCTGATAAAATGAGGCTGCAAGCTGAAATGATCGCGCTTGCCGCATGCAAACCGCCGCAGCTCTCGATAGTCTGCACACGGATACTCAGGTGTGCTGCTCAGAGGTTCAATACCAAGTTGTCACGTAGTCTCAGAATCTCCTGATTGATCACCTGCACCGAGTGCCATAAAGCTCACGACCAGCGTCTAAGGAAATCTCTTTCAAATATGGTAGACATCCGTACCCTCTTTTATGTATCGTTCAGTTGTGATCTCCCTGGTAAGGAGGGCATTAAGATCTCTTAAGCACTCTCCCATCACCTTGTTTGGCTTCTGATCCGTCTGCTTACCAGCCAGTGCTTACTCGCTGCAGTATAAACATATAGCGTTTCTAAGCCCGGCACCCCGGGCCGTCCCGAAACTGACATCGGAGCCCCCCGGAGTGATGACACATCATCCGCAAAGCCCCGCCATATAACTCGCTTGTCATCGCATACAACCACAATGAAAGTCGGTGTGAGCAACGAAGAATGGCGCCTCCTCGATTCTGCCGTCCTGCGCGGCGCCATCGAGGGCGCACTCGCGAGCACACTCGTCGCACTCCCTGCCTCCTACCTTCTCTACCGCCGTTCCGCCTGGTACCGCACCCTCCCACTCTCCCTGCGCATCGCTGGGATCGTCATGCTCGTCGCACCCGCTACATCTATCCAGGCCGAGCGGCGCTCCCTCGAATTCGACCGCTTGCAGTGGTCTGACGCCGGCAAGCTCGAGCTGGATCGCGCGCAGAGAGAGGAACAGGAACGATTTGATGCGCTCTCGGGCACGGACAAGGCCCTCGATTGGGCAAGGCGACATCAGTACTCGATTATCCTTGGGAGTTGGGCGGCCGGGATGGCTGCGGCCGGTGCGATCGTGGCCAAGGACAAGTGCGTCGTCTTCGTCTTTTTTGTGATGAACGCTGACATGCCGCAGGTACTTGACACTACCTCAAAAGGTGAGGCCGTTGGGATGCTGTTAGGCGTCGCTGACACGTTGTAGGCCGTGCAAGCACGAATGTGGGCGCAGGGGTTGACGATTGGGGTGCTCCTCGTCGCGGGTGCGTTGACACACAAGAATCGGCAAGAGGCCGCCGCAACGGGTATGCGACGGGTGAGTGTGGTATGGCTGCCTTGGACCTGAGCTTATTATGTGCGTAGTCCGCTGTGGACCACTCGTGGCAGGCTTTTGTACGTGGTCCGTCTCTGAGTCTTTACATGACTGATGACAACAACAGCTGGATGAGCAACAGCGTGAAGAGGAGAGTCGAAAAGTATCGGTCAACGCGGCACGCGTGTAATGTGAGAGTCGTTCCGCAGATACCATACTAGATCATACCACCATTTTAATCTATTTTAATATGGCAGTAGAGACAATGAATGACCACTATTGTTGTTGCCTTGCTTAATATCTAAAGTGTACGCATTCAATACGTTCCACTCTACTGATAGGCGCCAGTGAAAAAAGCGCGAAAACGTTCTTCGCCATGTCGAGGTGGAACGCTTAGTGAAATACGACTAGCGGACTCGGGACGCTCCACGAATCAGTTCGTAAGCTGTCGAGCTCGTTGGTAGTGACCGTTTGCTTGGGTACAACGACAAGAGTTGGTCAGAGTGACACAAGCTCGCCATCTGCCCCGCTCCTCAGCACTTAGCCTCTACTCCCGCGTGTCCGTGCGTCGCAGGCGTAGTCATACTCGTCGCGCTCTCCACCCAGCGTTCGATCAACGAGTTCGATCACCCAGAGAGGAACGGTATGGTGCGATGTGCTCGGGATATATGATCATACAGAAACTGACCAGCCACCGTAGTCGTCGCTAAGGGCACCTCTTCAGGATTGGCGCTGACGTTGTCCTGCACGAAATGAGTGTGCTCCTTCGTAAACTGCAAACTTACCACTGCGTACAATATACAAACAAGGTACATTTCCCAGGTTTAATGTAATAGACTGAATCGTGATTCATAGCATCAAGATTTCCTGTGTTTGTGAAATGCGTTGTAGAATGTTATTTCTCCTCTTGATGGCTGACATGCAATAATAGCCATATCCGAGTCGGCGTGAAGAGTCGAAAAGTATCGGTTAACGCGGCACATGTGTGATGTGAGATTTGTTCTCCTGGCAGGATTAATGACCCTACTATCTAGTTCGATATGGTACTATACAGACAATGAATCACCACTATGATCACTATTTTGATTAGCGTCGTAATTTGTCGGACTTGGCTTTGGTGCGCCACCAATGTGACACTCAATCTGCTTCGGTACACCGATACCCTCTGCAAAACGGCAGCGGCATATGGAGGTCGAGGTATATAATTGAAATTAGGTCATACGGCACGCTTGGGGGAGCATACAAGACACTCGAGTATGCGATCTGAGCGGCTGGTACGGTCCCCGTGAGGGATGCGCACCCTTCATGATCGGCGCTGGCATCCCGCAGGCCCAGCGTCTGGATACATACTCTCTACCGGTGTATACTTTCTCGTGAGCTCAAACTCACCGTTGCACACAACCGTACGGATGGAGTATCTCCAAGGTCACTGTGACAAGGATTCGAATGTATCGCGGTGGTTTTTTTATTTGTTTTTGCAGCGCATTGCTGGACGTTATTTTGATGGTGGAGCAAACCAACTGCCACCCGTAGATTTCAGAATGTGGCCAGATTGAGATCTGAGAATCCGGGGTGCAGCAAGCTTCAAGAGAGTGAGTGGGTAGTATGGATTAAAGGATGGTGGACATGGTATTGTTCTCGAATTAAACTGGAGGTAGCCTCCTAGGGGAAGTGCATATTATTATTGGGGATGAAGAATTACATTAGATACAATGCTACACACAGTGAGAATGAACAAAACAAACCTAGGACACTAAGTGATTGGATGCCCTCTTGGTCTCTTGGCATTGTGTAGGGACTAGACACAATCAGACCTCGAAGCCTCAGCATTCACAAGACGAACGACTATAAATATTGAGCATACCTAGACACAAACGAAATATATACAATAGGATTGGAATCCTGAACATGTGTCATCGACGCACGTCATAGAGCGCCAACATACTGCATCACTTGAGTTTCGCCCATCCTACCATCTCTCGATGTCGCGGCATTCTTCCTCCCCTTCCCAAAGTCGGGTGGGACGGCCTTAAAGTTATTGGGCGGAAGTGGAGCAACTCTTCCATTCGAATTACCACCAGACGCGACCATGGCGTTTCCAAGTTTCTGAAGCGGGAGATCCTTCGCCGTATTCCTCTTCCCAGTACCTTCTTCCTCACCCAGAACAACACCAGGTGGAGCCTTGATAATACCATGTCCTCGAAGCAGGGTAACGTCCTCCACATGCATTACCTCTTTCCCGCTATGCAAGACAGCACCAAGCGCGGCCTTGTCGCTTCTAGGCCCCTGGAGTGGAGCACTTTTCGCTGTGTTTCTCGTTCCCCCACGTGCGACAATCCTAGACACGGCCTTAGTGTTGCCGTGCTCCCTCGATGAAGCATCCTCGCCATTCTCCATCTGTGGGACCGTATCGCCTTTCTCCATCATATCCACGATCCGTTTCGCAGTGTCCACGTCCAGTTGACAATGATTCCTCAACACCTTCAAGATATCCTTTTTTGTCGGGATCTTCGTTGTCCAGACAAAACACTTCATCTGCCTCGCAATCCTTGCAAACCAAGAATGCGCCTTCAGTGAAAAGGCCCCGCCAGCGCAAGTTTGCAGTAACTCGCACAACTTCTCTCGCGACTTCAGACTCTTGTCTTCTCCGGAAGCTTCGTCCTCGACTGTCGCGAGACAAGTGTGGCCGTCACTCTTGATCCCGTAAGACTCCATATAGTCCTTGTTTCTCCTCCACCAGTCCTCCGTTTGCTCGTCCGTCTCGAAACCGGTGAAGACGAAAGCTATGGGCACCGTCGTGTCGCACAGACACTCCCAGAACAATCGGTATTTGTGAAGCATGGTCGCCGTGACTCTGCCTCTACGAATGCAAAACAACAAGAGATTAGCACCGCCGGCAGCGCCGAGCTTCCTAACGAGGCCGTATGCATTCTCGATAGCTCTCAAGTACTCGTCGTCTCCCATGTAGGGCTCCTCGAGGCCAACGGTATCAAATATGGCGAGGTCCAAGTTGCCAAAAGAGATATTGTAGCATGCGTATTGCATCGGGCAGCTGTTGACGTCCCATGGGACTGTTGCTATCTCTTCTCCGGCCATGAGATTGATGACGGAGCTTTTTCCGGCACCGGTCTGACCAAAAATGACAACACTAATGGTCTGAGACTGGGTCTGTGGCAATGGATTGCCAGTCGATATTTGTTCTAGCACGAATGAGTTCAAGTCAAGAGAGGGACTCGTGGGAACATTACCATCACGAGGACTATGTTCGCCATTGGCGAGGGTGCTCCCAGCAACGAACTTTGTAGAAATGGTTTTGGGAGATTCGAAATGTCTCTCAAGAGGCTGCGGCCCGACGCCTGTCACAAACGCCACTTGGCGGGAATGCCGTTTAGGCTTCGTCTAGTATAGTGGAAGTGCCACGAATTGCGAAATCAGCTTGGGCACGGGCTAGAGGAAAGGGGTAGTACCATTGAGAATGGAATTGAAAAAACGAAAATCTGTGTGCATCGTTAAGAATAGACTTTGCGAGCTGCGGTATGTCAAGGTGGGTGGACAAGACGGACAGAGCGGAACAGAATTGGGTTCCCAGGGATTCAGCCTGCCTCGTGTAAGCCGTGCGGCAGGCCGGCGATGCCTCTGTGGGCTGGATTGAGTGGACTACTGGTAACGAAGGTAACGAAGAGAAACTCTTTGATGCGTCAGCTGGGTCAGATCTTCTAGCACACAGAGATCCCCTCACGTAGCTGGCGGCTCGTCAACAATCGTGACTTGTCCTTCAAAGCCTTGTGAACCAATGCCGAAGGCTGGCTATGTTTGTCGGAGCCAGCGCAAGGAAGGGTTAGTAAACTCGACCGCTCAATATTATACTATATATCACTCACCCGGTGGTTCAAGGCGATGACACGTAGAGTAAATTGTACGCGGGACAAGGAGATTTGCGTAGGATATAATCATGGCGAATGCGAGCGTGCATGGGGCAACGATGCGCATCGGAGGCTTATGCTCCTTGCTGCCGAACAAGCGTCCTGTCCATAGATGCCACCTTCTGCCTACAGTATGTCCACGCGCAAGAAAACGTTCAGGTGCGTCGAGACCATATTTTAAGCAGCAACGACGGGAATTGTCGCCCGAAAACGATGGAGGTTCAAGGTGGAAGGCTGGCAAAGGCGACCGTCACATGACGTGACTCTTGTGCTTCACTTGCAGGCGCTTGTTACAGGTTCGGGATTAGCGCCCTTTCTGAACGCTTACCGGCAATTTTTTGGGTTCCCGCGCGCTTGTATTGGCATGGGCGTTTAAGGTAGCTCCATAAATGACTTGACATGCTCGCCAATTGTTGCGACGGTCCTCACCAGTCTCCTCGCACGCCGATCACACGCCTTGTCTAGCGTGTCGTTCCATTCGTCCTGTCTGCTCCACTCACCCAGGACCTCCGACAAGATGCACCACAAAAGTTGAAAAACGTCGTACTTTGGACGCTCCGAGATCAAGCCTTCGGGCTCACGGGTACGGCGGGTACGGCGTCATTTCACTTCTTCCACGAATCGCTGGGATCGTCGCGCCTACACCTCTATCCAAGTCGAGCGGCGCTGCTCGAGCTCGATCGCCCCGCGATGCGACGCACTCTTGAGCACGGACAAGACACTCAGTTTGGCTAGGCGGTATTGGTACTTGATTTCCCTCGTAGGTCAAGTAGCCTGTATGGCTGTGGCGGGTGCAGTCCTCGCCAGGAACAGGTGCTGTCATTGTTTTTATAATGAGCGTTGACGTGTTGCAGGAACTTGTCGCTGCTCCAAAAGGTGAACGCGTTAGGATAGTATCGGGCATCGCACTGACACTTTGTAGGTAGTGCAAGCGCGAATGTGGCACAGGGACGATCGTACCTAGCGTGCTGACGCACAAGAATCGGCAAGGGGCCACTATCACAGGTATGTGACAGCTGTCCGATGTAGATCGCTCATCGCAGACTTTTATATGACTATCTCCCCGTCTTTATACGACCGACAACGACAACAGCTTGACGAGCAGCAGCACAAGGAAGAAAATTAAAAAGTATCGCTCAATGTGGCACGCGCGTAACGTGAGCTGCTACAGAGGACAATCAATGGGCATACTCAAACCATACTAGATCATACCATCTATGTATTTAACATCGCACTATAAAGACCGTG
>JBBPUC010000713.1:0-12797 GCA_038094375.1 Tubosaeta aff. heterosetosa
AATTATTTTTATTTTCGTCAATTAACTTATCTGCGTGGGAATTTTAACAACTAAACTATCTGGCTTCGCTCACGCCGCAGACGCGTCCGGTCATTATCATCAAGGGCAACGGCGACGGCAGCTGCGTCGACAATCAGCGTCTTCGTGAACAGTTTTATTCGAACAAATCACCGCCACGACCAGCGACGATCGAACGTTTACCCGCCAACATGGCAGCGACGAATGGGAACGGCTCAGCGCCGCCCTTGACGAGCTCACCCTCCAACGGCGTGCCGGCCCACGACAGCCCCGTAGATGCTCACCCTCCATTTGATGTATCCATTTTTCGCTCGTATCTCCTTTCCCTTCTGCCTCCGGTCCTCGGCGCATACCCTGAAGAACTCATCTCGCTTTTCGACGACGAATTCGAGGACAAGGTGTCGAGGTTTGCGGTAGAGGGCGGGGGCGTTACATATGTTGTCAAAGTCAAGGAGGAAGCAGAGGGTGAGAGTCTTTGGCTCTTGTTAGGACCGATCTAATACGCAGCAGAGGATGTCCCGCCGAAATTCTACTATCAACTCACCTCGCAACTCACCTATTCACCATCAAACACTACCTCGCTGGCCCTCATCAAACGCGGCCCAACGCTAGACCCCCATACTCCTTTGGCTTCTCAGCTGCATATACTGAACCTGTTCGGTGGCGAAGAGACACCATACGAGAGTCTACATGCTGTGGTGAGTTGCGGCGTAAAGCCTTGGTTTGATGCGTTTGTCGGCGCCCGCGGCACTGGCAAGGAAGGTGGCGACAGCAAGATGGGTAAGTCAAGAGTTTCGCGCATCGCATGCTCGGCTGATGTGTGTATTTAGGAATACCCATGACAAAAAAGAAGTTTGCGGAACTCGAGTTATCGCTTCTGCACCTCCAACAAAATGTGGAAATACCAGAAACGCATCTCATCATCCATCCCGTCATCCAGCGGGCCGTCGAACAAGTCTGGTAGTTTTACTAGGCGCTTGAATCGTGACTAACACGCATTGAAGTCCCAGGCGGCGGGTCAAAGACCCAACATTTCGCATATCCCTGCAAAGCTTCTCAACGACAGCACCTTCCTTAACACCCTACACGGTCATGTGAACTCGTGGATCAAGTCTATACAAGCAGTCACTAAGCTCACTCGCGACGTATCTTCTGGTACAGCTTCTCAAGAAATCAATTTCTGGTTGAGTTTGGAGAGAGCATTGGAGGGGATCGAGGCCCAACTGCGGACCGAAGAAGTGAATATGGTCATGGAGTGCCTAAGAAACGCGAAACGGTTCCATGCAACAGTCAGTTTCATTGCCGACACTGGTTTGAATAGTTCTACGGATCTTGGTGAGCGTCCCATTATTCTCCTCTTGCGATGTTTGCCTCATCGTAAATCGATCAGTCCACAAATACAATCAATTGATGAAAGACTTTCCGTTAAATGAACTTTTGTCGGCTACGGACCTTGACAAGATCCAGGAATCACTTTTATTGATTTTCGGTCACATCAATCGCAAGCTCAAGCTATCGCCCTACCCAATCCGACGTGCCCTTCCCCTCGTAGAGGCCATCTCCCGAGACTTCAACGACCAATTGCTTCGCGTACTGACCTCGCATCGTCTACCGTACACGCCCTACGAGACATTTGATCGACTGCTATCCCAATCGATGAACATCTTCCGCACTTGGGATGACCTCATCAAGGAGTTCACAAACGTTGCCCGTGAAGTCACCAGAAGACGCTCAGAAAAGTTCATTCCAATCAAGGTGGTCCCTGCACACGCCAAGTTGCAGGAGCGGACCAGATATTTGAAGGATTGGAGAAAACAACATGAGCAGCTTGCGGTCATGACGGGTCCAACGAAGGGACTAGGAAGCGTTGCCAAGGAGGTGGGCGGTATGGACATGGAGGAGGAGGTGAAGGAAGCATACGAAATAGTCAAGCGGATCGACGTCTTGGACGTTTCTGTCGGTGAGTCTGCTTTCGTGAGTTTGACGTGAGCGTGTGGTGCTGAATTCTCGTATAGAGGGTACCGAGATCTGGGTTGCTGCCGAAAATGCGTACAACGAACGAGTCGCGAGAGTAGAAAACCAAATCATTGCAAGATTGCGCGATAGGCTGGGCACTGCACGGAACGCGAACGAAATGTTCAGAGTCTTTTCCAAATTCAATGCTCTGTTCGTCCGGCCCAAGGTAGGCCTATTTACACGTTACCTTTCAGATGTATACTAATGGATCCCGTTTCCCAGATTCGAGGTGCCATCCAAGAGTATCAAACACAACTTATCGACTCTGTCAAGGAGGATATCAAACGTCTGCATGATAAAGTAAATATCGATTTTTCTTGGGCTTCAACTACGCGCCGACGTCTTCTCTAGTTTAAAACCCAATACCGGTTCTCCGAGGCCTACCATATGTCGCAAATGCGCGATCTTCCACCAATAGCCGGGGCTATTATTTGGGCGCGTCAAATCGAGCGACAACTCTTGACCTACATGAAGCGTGTCGAGGACGTCCTTGGAAAGGGGTGGGAACTCTATGCAGAGGGTCAAAAGCTCCAGTCAGAATCTACGGCATTCCGCAAGAAACTCGACACACGGCCCGTCTTTGACGCTTGGCTACACGACATCAACCGACGGGATATGGCCGTTAATGGTCGATTATTCGAGATTGTGCGATTGCGCGGTGGAGGATTTCAGCTTGCGGTCAACTTTGATCCTCAAACGATCACGCTATTCAAGGAAGTGCGCAACCTACTCTGGCTCAACTTTCAGGTGCCGCACATGATTACGAATATGGCAAAGGATGCCAAGAGGGTGTATCCCCATGCCGTATCGCTCATGGAAACTGTGAGAACATACGGGCAAACGTTGGATTTGGTAGAGCAGAACCAAGGAATCGAGTGGCTCGTCGCCGAGTACCGCAACGAAGCCCAGAGAATGGTTGCCAAAGGTTCGTCCTCAACCCTACCACCCTGAACATCTACCAGATCTAGCGTTCTCCAGGCATGGGCATACGGTGGGACTATTTCGTGAACCAATATGACACGGCGCGTTTCGTATCCAGTGCCGACGGGCGAGACAACAGACATATCCAGTTCGTTCGCGAATTCGCAAGCGTGGTTTCGGTGCTACAGGACAAGACCAACAACGTGATTGATTTGTACCGGGATATTCTTCGTGCGGTAGAGGACTTGGCAACGTGTGCATATACACACGAGGCCTTTTTGGAACTATTAAGCAAGATTCAGGCTGCGGTATGACTTCCTTTACTCCTGTTGGACCCTGAAAGTCAAATACCGCCCAGATCGATCGTTTGAATTTGGAAGGTTACGCCAACCTAGAACATTGGGTAGCGGAACTGGACAAGCGGATAGAAGGCATACTTTTGCAGCGTTTGGCACATATCATTCAAGTTTGGTGTTCTGAATTTGATCGGACGGACGATGTAGATACTCGTCGTGATACCCTTTCTCTACGGGACATAACTAACAAGCGACGAGCTGGCAAGGGCGCTCGAGAAGAGAAGGTCAGCCTTCTATCGAATGTGGGGAGCATATTCTTATGATATCTGGCAGCTACTCGAAGGAAACATGACCGTAAAACCCATCGTGCACGAGATTCGGATACAGAACCAAGTCATCTTTCTTGATCCTCCAATAGAGTACGCACGTTCGACGTGGATCAAACAACTCCATGATTGGCTTGGTAAGCATTTCTCGGGTGAGTTATGATGAGTGTTCATGGATGTAGGTGTCATCTGTCGATTGCGCCGTATTCAAAGCTCGAGATACGAGATTGGTTTACAAATGCAACGGAACCTCATGTCCGAAACAACCTACACATCACTTGTGAGCGAACCGTTTTTACTACGTACATCAGTCCTAACACTTGCATTTGGACAGCTAACACACTTTTCCGATAACACCCTAGAACGACCATTCGCGCTCATCGAACTCAAAGTTCAGCAACTGAAAGACTATGTCGCTAAGTGGCTCCAATTCCAATCACTCTGGGACCTCGAAGCCGAATACGTCTTCAATCGCCTTGGAGACTCGCTCGCACACTGGCAACAACTACTCACCGAAATCAAGAAAGCACGGTCGACGTTTGACACTTCGGAGACGCAGCGCAGCTTTGGTGTATGCGTGGTCGACTACGAGCAAGTGCAGGCGCGGGTCAACGCCAAGTACGACGCGTGGCAGAGGGACATTTTGAGCCGGTTCGGCGTCAAGTTGGGCAACGCCATGAAGGAGATGCACGCCTCGATCCTGAAAGCGCGGAACGAGCTCGAACATCATTCGATCGAGGGCTTGGTCGGCGGTGGTTCGCGGCGGTTCTGAGTATGTTTTTTGTCTGTTTGGTTTCTGTTACCATCGACGTTCATTGTATCCCTCTTGTTCATACTTTTCTTTTTTATTATCTATACCCGTTCTGGATCCGGATCTAGGCTGCACCCTGTCACTCGTTTATACGAGGTCGACAAATCTCGTTCTTTCTTTCATGCTTGTGCCTCCCAGACTGTCATTCACCCTGGCCTCCGCAATGTCTACTGTATCGGCTACGTATATGATAATGTAATTCATGGGACTTACTCGGGCAAGACGATGGCATTCAAAGCAATGTATACCAGTTGGATGGTACTATGACAACATAGGTTTGTGTGTAGTGGAACAATGCACTAGCAAATAAGTTAGTTGAGATGTTACCTAGATTTTAAAGCCCCCCCCCCCGGTTGAGCGAGCACCAATACGAGACATCCAAGAAGTTCCCTCCCCGTTATCCTCTTTAAAAGAAAACGAGACCGCACAGGGTCACCACCGCGTCACGTCTGCCTCTGCCTCCCCAAACAAGCTCGTCTTTGTCACCAAAAAGTCGCCCACTTCGTCGACCTCACTCTCGCCCTCGTAATATGCCGGAAACTCGCGCTTTAGAAACGCCAAAATATGGCGATTGATCTGCTCAAACTCGAGCAGGAATCCGTCGTGCCCATCGGGGGAGGGAATCACGACGAGCTCCGCACCCGGAATATGCGTCGCGAGCTCACGCTGCTCTGTCGGGGTGAACAAGCCGTCCGTTTCGATGCTGATGACGAGCGCACGGGGCGGGAGCGTCGCGAGGACGGCAGCCAGTGCATCGGACGAGGGCTCAGACTGCACGTCCAGCGCACACCCCGAGGCGCGCCCCCGCGCGAGGTCGTGCGTGTCCATCTTGCGTGTGATGTGGATGTAGCAGTTGGCGTCGAACCGGGCGACGAACTTGGCGCCTTGGTAGCGGAGGTAGGACTGCGCCGAGAACACGGGGGGCCCTGGCGGGGGCGAGGGCGTGCGCGCCGACGTGGGGGAGTGGTCCGCCGGGGTCTGCGCCTGCGAGTGCGGGCGGGAGGCGCGCTGGTGGCCCTCGTTGTGCGCGATAAGCGCGCGGTCGGCTTCTGAGAGCACGAGGGGCGGGAGCGCTTTGGCGTGGAGGTCGGGGCGGGGGGCGAGCTGTGGACGTCGGCCGAATCTGTGCTCGAACGAGTCGCGCGAGCGGTAGGTGAGGAGGGCGGCCATGCGCGCCGCGGCGAGTCCGGCGGCGGGCTGGGAGAGGTAGTAGCCGTCTTCGTACGCGGGGTCGCTGTAGATGCTCTGGCGCTGGGTTTCGCCCCAGCTGATGCACCAAGCCGAGTGTCGGGCGGACGTCGCTAGCGGGATGATGTGGCGGACGTAGCCGGGTGGCGCGCAGAGGGGCCACTCGAGGATGGCCATGCCGCCCATGGAGCCCCCGATGGCGACGGCGACGCTCGATACGCCGAGGTGGTCGAGTACGTGCTTATGTAGTCTAGCGTCGCTCATGAATCGCCACGTCACAAGGGACGGATGACTGAACGCACCGAACATCGTCGCGGATAGACGTCTGCGGAAACTCGGGGCCATACAAACGGCCAGTGTCTGGGTTGAGCGTGATTGGAGAAGCTGTCCCATACGGCGACCCGAGGACGTTGGCGCAAAAGATGAAAAATCGACTGGGGTCGAACGCTTTCCCGCGGCCGATGAGTGGACCCCACCTGAAAGGACTCGCATGGGGAAGATAAAGCGAGAAGAAAAGAGGACACAGACCAGTCTTCGACGTCGGCGCTGCCAGTAAAGGCGTGGCAGATGATCATGACATTGTCCTTGGATTGGTTGAGACTGCCCCATGTCTTATACGCAACGGGGACATCTCTCAGCGTGCGTCCATTTTCAAGGGTAAATGCTGGGACGACATGGACGGACTGTTCGAGGGCGGGTGGTTGGGTGGGCATGAGACAAGGAGGATAACATTTTGATCAGTGCTGACCATCGGACTTTGACTCAAGAACAGCCAAAACGTTCACGCGTTTCTTGTGTCCATCAAACCGGCGTACACACTTACTTGGATTCCAGAGGACAACTGGGCTACCAATCGCAATGTTGCAGACAGCGCTCCCCGCATTCATTGGCGTCCCTATCTTACTCCCATCCTGTTCTTGTAGACAATATCCTGTCACCAACACCGAATTTGATTGGCTTTCGATATGTCGCTTTCATCTGTCCTTTAATTTCCGTCAGTATGTCCCTACCGTTGAATATAGCAGTGATGATCGCCTCATCCTACACAACCTTTATACTTTCAATTTTCGGAATGGATGAGAGGATACTTCCGATGGCTGCTAAGGGTGCGTGCAATCTCACATTCTAAAGATTCGAGGGTAGTTGTGACAATGGTTTGTTTCATCGGGCTCACCGGTTGCCTGTGTATGACACCATATATCCTTGTTTTATTCAGCCCGCGGACGAGTTATTGAGAGGTATTCTATTTATTTCTGGGAGAAGACCAGTCATGACAGTGTTTGGATGGATGGATGGTCTCATTGAACAGTGGAGTCAAACGGCCAAACGTGAGGTCAGCGTACTAGTGAAGTCATTCACCTCAATGTTTCGAATTTCGCAGAACAACATAAATAATGTTGCTATCACGGTTGTGGTAGCAACGACATTGACAACGTTGATATACCGCTAAACGAATATGCCGGCTGTCGGGCTTTCCGTTTGCACTCAAGGTGAGTATGTTATCCCAATGCTGCTTCGACCAAACACACTTTAGTAACAGCTTCACCTTTATAACGGTTGCAAGTCACACAGGTATGACATACTGATGAAGTAGTCAAATTAAGTGCCTGCGAACTAGGTCCTCGATTGTGAGAAGTACAATATCCGAACGATTGCCATTAATTGAGGACACTCCCGATGATCAAGCGCTTTGGGAGGTAACTCAGCGTCATGAAATAATTCCTCAGCAATTCTAATACGATGAGACATGAAGTCACCGAAATTTTGACCAGAAGAATACGACGTACGTGTTCATGTTGGCGAGGCACACAACATCCTCACCGCGCCTTTCACATCATGACGTGGTTGCATTTCGTCCAGCATTCAGCCACTGGGCAATGGCATCTTTCAGGCGCCCTCAGTGACGTTACACTTACCACCACACATCTATCATGTCGTTCAACGTGAACTCGGTTTCAACTTGCATCACATAACAATCAATCTTGCCACTAATCGCCCCGACACCCATAATCGGCAATGTACTTTTGCAACCATTGATTTCCTCGATTACAGGCGACCATTCCAAAAGCTCTTGTTTTTCACAGTTCCAACTACATGTCGTGTTTGAACTTAATTCACTAGATGATCCAGACGACGAAACGTGATTCATGGTTGTATTGAAGACGGACCCAAACACTATTAGTGCATTCTATATAGGTTGCTTACATAGTTATCCATGGCTTATCTCAGAGCTAAATTAGTCTGCATATTCTAATTGACTTCTACTAGACGGACTGCCTCGCTCAGCATCCTCATGGCAGTTTGCTCACCAGACCACCCAGGATTTCCATGATATACCGTACGATCTTGGTTGTTATTCATTTCGAAATCCGCCCACTAAATTTCAATGACTTTATCGCTGGCGATGGCAGGATGGATGCATTCGACCGGGTATCAATTGTTTCCAATGTCATACGAGCATCAGTCGGGCTATCATACTGCCGCCGCCAATGGAATTACATTCAGGCCACTGCGGCACGGTAAAGGCTGATGTCGCTGATCGTTTCAGCCAACGACAGGTCGAACATGTTTCTGGTCAAAGGCTCCGTGAAGACAACCTATAAAATAGAGGCATTGCCAGACGGAATAGTTCGGCTTCTTGGACCCATTTACTTTGTTCTTCTTGCTGCAGGCAGCTTCCATGTTTTCTCTCTTCGTCGCCGCTCTCTTTGGGATAGCCGCTGTGCAGGCATCCCCCGCTCAGTTCTCCAGGCGGGACAGCACCGTAGTGACCCCACTCTCGGCCGATCAGGTCAAGGGCTATGATTACTACACTTGGCTCTCCAAGCTTCCATATTGTGGCTCCACGATCGATACATCAATGCACTGCGGAGGTAAACCATTCCGCACCCTATTCAACTACGAATGCTCTAAGCCTGGTGCCTTCCTCGAACAGCTGCGTGTTCTAATCTCCCAGACTTTACACTCGTCGGTCACGGTGGAGACGGCGATGACGTCCAGTATTGTGAGAACCACGTCCAGACATTTATCATCAGATAGAGCATGAATTGGTGTTTTGCAGGGATCGTTGGGTATTCTAAAAGCCTCAACTCGGTCACTGTGGCACACCAGGGCACGAACAAGTCCCAAACGTCTGTCGTATTAGGTCATCAGTAATGGCTCCCGCTAACGATCGTTTAACTTGACAGTGGGGCCATCCTCACAGACTTGGATCTCACCAAAGGTCCGGTTGATCCGTCCCTTTTCCCTAAACTTCCCCTTGGCGTCGAAGTGCACAATGGGTTCCAGAAAGAATACGGCAAGTGTGTACTCATCACCTGTCTTGTGGGCACGACCTTATTGTCCGTTACAACAGAACGGCATTAGAGATCCTCAATCTTGTCCAGTCGACCATGTCCAAATACAATACCCAGAGTGTGACGCTGAGTGGCCACTCTCTTGGTGAGTCCCACGAGGAGAGATTTTAATGTACACTCTCTAATTGCGTTGCGGACCCATGTATACAGGCGCTGCCCTTGCGGTTCTTGAAACAGTTTTCCTTAAAGGGCGCCTTGCCCCCACGACAACGTTCAAAACAGTCGTCTATGGTCTTCCGCGTGTTGGTAATAAAGTCTTTGCTGACTACATCGATGCCAACGTTCCTATCACGCACATCACCAACATGAAGGATCCCGTACCGATCATCCCTGGACGGACATTGTTGTATGAACACCCTTCTGGAGAGATACACATTACAGAATCAGGGACGTGGGGAAATTGTGGTAAGCCCCGGCTTCGTCTCAAGTTTCTACGAGTCGTCATCTTGTGAAACCAAAATAGGTCGAGAGAACCCAAGCCCCCAATGCAGCGACGGTGATGTACCTGACATTCACAAGAGTGTCGAGGCGGACCACGATGGTCCTTACAATGGAATCATGTTAGGTCGCTGCGAGTGATGATCACTCTGCCTTGCTACTCGAGAAAAATTTTGTTGACTTGTTACCATTGACTAAACACTGTGACCTTTCACCCGGTAGTGTCGCAATCGCTGGTTTCATTGCAAAAAAATTCAGACTTGCGTCGGTTCTCGCCGAGTGTCCACTCAAGCAGCTGGTGCAACATGACATGGGTGGCAATTATAATAAGCGAGCGCAACCGGATGATGGGATCGGGGTAGCGATGATGCCCATAGCGTGAAACCGACCCGGATATAATTTATGATGAATAAAAAAGTACACAAACGTTGACGCAACTTGATGCAATGATGTCCCTTTCATAGCGTTTCAAGTAGTCGCCTGACACCTCACAGCGGGATCCGTGCAGTTTAGAAAGTATAACGGGACCAACTCGAGAGTCTCCAGGGACAACGTCCCTTAGCTATTGCATGCTGCAATCTGATCGGTGCGATAGATCACCTGATAAGGGAATCATGAAAGGGTGCCCATAATTAAGTGTGTCGGGCAGAATTACAATGGATCGGAGACTCGTGGTCAAGTGATGAAGTAAAGACAACAGAAGCATTGAAGCCACTCCTTTAAACTTTCAAATCCCCACGATCGACCTCAAAAATACCGTCTCTGCCGAGCTCCGTTCCAATGGCAGTCGTTCAGCGCAAAGGAGATGCCCTGAACGAAACCATCAATTCACTACTGACGCAAGTCTGGATGGCTTTGAAATGGAACCAGCAATTGCAATACTAGCCATCGAATTTCGACACGGCGGAAGAGGTCACGATATTTGACAAGTCGATAGTTTTTTTCTCGAGTGACGGGGGATAGTTGTCGTCACTCGCAGCGACCTAACATGATTCCGCTGTAAGGACCATCGTGGTCCGCCTCAACACTCTTGAAGATGTTGGGTACATCACCATCGCTGCATTGGGGACTTGTGTTCTCTCGACCTATTTTGGTTTCACAAGATGACGACTCGTAGAAACTTGAGACGAAGCGGGGGCCTACAACAAGTTCCCCACGCCCCCGATTCTGCGATGTGTATCTCACCGGAGGGGTACTCGTATCCAAATTTCCGTGCGGGGACGATCGGTACGAGATCTTTCATGTTGGTGATGTGCGTGATGGGAACGTTGGCGTCAATGTAGTCCGAAAAGTGTTTATTACCAACACGCGGAAGACCATAGACGACGGTTTTAAACGTTGTCGTGGGGGCAAGGCGCCCTTGAAGGAAAGCTGCTTCAAGAACCGCAAGCGCAGCGCCTGTATACACGGGTCCGCAACGCAATTAGAGTGCGCATTAAAATCTCTCCTCGTGGAACGACTCACCAAGAGAGTGGCCGCTCAGCGTCACACTCTGGGTATTGTATTTGGACATGGTCGACTGGACAAGAGTGAGGATCTCTAATGCCGTTCTGTTGTAACGGACGTTAAGGTTATGCCCACAAGACAGATGCTGAGCACATACTTGGCGTGTTCTTTCTGGAACCCATTGTGCACTTTGACACCATGGAGAAGTTTAGGGAAAAGGGACGGATCTACTGGACCTTTGGTGAGATCCAAGTCTGTGAGGATGGCTTCACTGTCAAGTTAAACGATCGTTAGCGGAGCAATCAGTGATAGCCTGATACGACAGACGTTTGGGACTTGTTCGTGCCCCGGTGTGTCACGACGACCGAGTTGAGGCTTTTAGAATACCCAAGGATCCCTGTAAAACACCAATTCATACTCTATCTGGTGACAAAGGTCTGGACGTCGTTCTCACAATATTGGACATCACTGCCGTCTCCACCGTGACCGACGGGTGCAAAGTCTGGGAGATTAGAACATGCGGCTGTTGAGGAAAGGCATCAGGCTCAAGACATCTGCAGTTGAATATGGCGCGGAACGGTTTACCTCCGCAGTGCATTGATGCATCGATCGTGGGGCCACAATATGAAAGCTTGGAGAGCCAAGTGTAGTAATCATATCCCTTGGCCTGATCGGTCGAGAGTGGGGTCACTGCAGTGCTGTCTCGCCTGGAGAACTGAGCGGGGGATGCCTGCACAGCGGCTATCCCAAAGAGAGCGGCGACGAAGAGAGAAAACATGGAAGCTGCCTGCAGCAAGAAGAACAAAGTAAAATGGGTCCAAGAAGCCAAACGGTTCTGTCTGGCATGGCCTCTATTTTGTAGGCTGTTTTCACGGAGCCTTTGACCAGAAACATCATCAATCTGTCACCGACTGATACGATCGGTCACATGAGCCTTTACCGCATCGCACCTGGGGTGCATTGTTGACGGCAGTATAATGGACTGATGCTCACACGACATTGGAAGCAACTTGATATGCGGCCGAATGCTTCCGATCCATCTTGGCATTGTGGGATGAAGTCATTGGAAGACATCATGGGCGCGGGCTTAGCGTCACACGGGATTGTAAGGCATGATAATAAAAATTAACGGACCATTTTTCGCCTCAAAATGGATTATAAAGGGTCAGCACTGCCAACCGCGATCCGTTATAATGACTCTGCTGCTCCTCTGAGGGCTCAATTTAGTGGGCGGTTGGAGTCGCAACGAATTCGGAGTTTGCGTGAGTCAGTGCGTGACGACCAACTTTAAAATACGGCGGCGGGGACTTTGGGATTATCTATGGGGCTCAAATTCCGATGAAACGAACAAAAAAACTCGATGAGTCATCTCATTCATACTCACCTTGAGTGCAAGCACAGTACTGATATAACCGAGTCGACTCGTAGCTACAACTTTTGGTTCCGAACTTCCGATCGGTGATCAGGCCGATCAACGTCATTGCTATCACAACAGTGGCAGCAATATTCTGTAGACCCAAACTTTGTTCTGATGTGTATCACGAACATAAACCATACATTACCATCATCTGGGTCGAAATTCACAGAATATGACATCGCTTGTGATGTCTATAAGAAGCATTTGCTCTGGCGTGTATCCGTCCTAATACTAGGATGACCGTTCTTCTCCCCGAATCTCACCGGTGCCGGGCAGAGATTCGAGTAATGGTGCATGATGTTCTGTTATCCCATGTGCACACGATTTTCGTCCCGTCTGGTGAAATCTTGACTGACGGCTTTTACACACAACGGTGTGTAGACTAATGGAATGGCGACAACATCACTGAATCTGCAGAATTTGTATATTGCCATATAAATTGATTATAACCCCCACAATGTTCACAATCCTCATAATTATGATTGGTTGGAAAGTAAAGACATAGATGACCAGATATAGGTCCAAGACCATTGATAATGGCTATAAAAATCATGGCCAAGTATC
>JBBPUC010000714.1:0-12779 GCA_038094375.1 Tubosaeta aff. heterosetosa
GACCCCTCTGACCTCTGATCTCCGAGGACGCGAGTACAAGGGAGTGACACACAAGTCCTACTCCAAGTCCTCGCCAACTCCGGCCCGTTCTCCCTCACGCGCACTCCGGACCTCGTCGGACTTGTCTGGAGGAACCGGGTTTAACAGTATATTCGAACTCCTACTTGTACTCGCTCAACATGTCTCGCACACGCACACGCACAGAACAGCAAGAGCGTCTAGAGTCAGTCTTTGGCTCTATGTGCACCATCCCCGGAGACTTTTACAGTCTCACCGCCCGTATCAACAATCCGTCCATCTCTGCTGCTTGTCGCATCCAGCCCTATGGCCCCTTCGCATCTCCCCTAACTCCACTACCGGAAACCATCTTCACTCCTCGTATCCACGAAATCCGCGAAGAGCCCGAGGCCGGAGGTAGTGGACCTGGCGGTCCGGACCCTCCTGACCCAGGCAACGGCAACGATGACACTCCGTCATCTCCGTCGTCATCGGATGACGAAGATGAGGATTTCGTCGGCCTAGGATTCGGAAACGACGACCCTCCCGCCAACAACGTACCCCTAGCTTACGAGCCATTTTCGCAACTCGCAGATGCCATCCGCGACATGACGTGTCGCGCCCTCCACAGCAAATCTTCCGACACTCCGAAGACTAAAGTCCGAGAGCCAGATGCTTTTGACGGAACGGAGCCAAAGAAACTCTGCGCTTTCGTAGTTCAGTGCGAGCTGAACTTCCAAGTAAACCCGAAATCGTTCCGTCGTGACAGAGCTAAGGTCACGTTTGTGCAGTCATACCTCAAGGGCGTCGCCCTTGAATACTTCGAACCGGACCTTCTCGGACATCAGTTCGGAGTGGTCCGTCCGCTCTGGATGGACAACTGGGAGTCTTTCCTCCACGAACTCCAGGCCAATTTCGGCCCCCACGATCCCATCGCTGACACGGAGGCTCAACTCGAGCAACTCCACATGAAGGATTCCGACCGGATCTCGAAATATATAGTCCAGTGGAACCGCCTGGCGAGCCAAGTCCGGGAATGGGGTCCTGGCGCGCTCCGCCAAAGTTTCTACGTCGGACTCCCCGATCGTATCAAGGACGAGTTGTCCCGCCTCGGAAAGCCAGGCAACATCCAAGATCTCCGCACCCTTGTATAGCAAATCAACCATCGCTACTGGGAGCGCAAGGAAGAGATCTCCCACGCCAATAAAGGTTCCGGATCCAACTCCGGGACCAACGACAAGTCGTCCGCATCTCCGTCGTCCTCCGACAAATCTAAGAACGACAAGTCTAAGGGTCCTGCAAAGGACTCAAAGGACTCAAAGCCCGGAAGTAGTTCCAACTCCGGTTCTTCCCCGTCGTCCTCCGCCAACAAGCCCGACCTTACATCGAAACTAGGCAAAGACGGCAAGCTCACTGCAGTTGAGCAAAAGCGTCGTTTCAACAACAAACTTTGTATGTTCTGTGGCCAGGGTGGACATATGGCCAAAGAATGTCCGAAGTCCACTTCCAGGGCTTCCAAGGCCCGCGCAGTAAAAACCGCAACTCCGGAACCAAAACCAGAAGCCTCTAGCACAGAGGCGAAAAAATAGTCAGCAGCCTTGATAACTTTGCACGGAACCGAGGTTGCGTTGACTCCACCTGTGCAAAGGAGGCCCGTCTCAACGCGTCTGCTCTTTCCGATCCCAAATCCCTTATGCTGTCCGTCTCTATTCTCTCTTATGACATTCCGACCTTCTCCGTGCTTGTAGACTCCGGATCTTCCAATTGTTTTATAGATACATCCTTCGTTAATGATCATGGACTTTTACCTTATTCCATTCCTCCGTTACAACTCTGGCTATTCGACGGAACATCCAATTCAACAATCACTCAAGCTATCGACCTCGCAATCCGCTTTGAATCCGGTGATATCACTCCGACAACATTATACGTCACTCTGTTCGATGGATCCTGTTCCCTTGTTCTAGGACACAACTGGCTTGCCCACTACAATCCGTTGATTGATTGGGTATCAAGCAGTATCTCATTCCGTACACCTGAACAGACCATGCCCACGAAACCGAGCTTGACTCCGCAGCCTACGGATTTACCTCCTCCGGCTACTCTGATATCATCCGAACTTCCCCACCGCAAGACTCCGCACATCGCACTCATCGGCGCACCGGCGTTCGCACTGGCTTGTCGTCTCGAAGGCTCCGTGCAATTTAGTCTGCAACTCCACCCTGAGGAGACCCAACTCCACGCTTCTTCCGTCAATCCTGATGAGGTGGACTTATCTAGAGTCCCCGTGGACTATCATGATTTCGCAGATGTCTTCAGCAAGACTAAAGCTTCCAAGCTTGCACCTCATCGCGAACATGATTTACACATCAATCTTGAAGAAGGCGCTTCCCCTCCTCTCAGTACTACCTACTCCCTCTCCGCTTCCGAACTTGAGTCACTCCGGACGTTCCTTGACGAACACCTAGCCAATGGGTTTATCCGTCCCTCCTCCTCCGCTCATGCCGCTCCAGTCCTCTTTGTCCGCAAAAAGGACGGTTCACTCCGCCTTTGCGTTGACTTCCGAGGACTCAACAAAATCACGAAGAAAGACCGTTACCCACTTCCACGCATCTCCGATCTCCTAGACGCTCCAAGCCAGGCCAAGATCTACACCAAGATCGATCTCCGTCACGCATACCATTTGGTCCGGATCGCCAAAGGAGACAAATGGAAGACTTCATTCCACACGCGCTATGGGTCGTACGAATGGCTTGTCATGCCCTTCGGACTTACGAATGCCCCCGCGGCATTCCAGTGGTTTGTGAATACTATCTTTGCTAATTTGTTAGATGTTTGCGTTATTGTTTACCTTGACAACATTCTCGTTTACTCCGCGGATATGTCCTTTCACAAAGAGCATGTCCGGGAGGTACTCCGTCGACTCCGCAAACACAGACTTTACGCCAAACCCGAAAAGTGCGAATTCCATACCGACTCCACCGAGTACCTCGGATACCAGTTATCTCTGGCTGGACTTACTATGTCCGCCGAGAAAGTCAAAGCTATTCAAGACTGGCCCGAGCCTCGGAAAGTCAAGGACATTCAGTCCTTCCTTGGATTCGCTAATTTCTACCGGCGTTTCATTCACAACTACTCCGACATCGTCATTCCTTTAACCCGTCTCACCCGGAAAGGCACTCCGTGGCTTTTCTCCGATGACTGTCGTTCTTCGTTCCAACAGTTGAAGGACGCCTTCACTTCCGCTCCCATCCTTACTCACTGGGTTCCCGATGCTCCGATCATCGTGGAGACTGACGCCTCCGACTACGCTATTGCCGGAATTCTATCCGTCTGTTGTCCGGATGACGAAATCTGCCCCGTCAGCTTCTACTCCCGGACACTCCACTCCGCGGAACTCAACTACGACATGCATGATAAGGAATTACTTGCCATCCACGAAGCTTTCCATACGTGGCGGCACTACCTTGAAGGCTCCGCAACTCCGATCGACATCATCACTGATCACAAAAATCTCGAATACTTCGCCACGAGTAAACTCCTGACACACCGGCAAGCCCGGTGGTCGGAGTTCCTTTCCCAATTCAATATGATTATCCGTTTCCGCCCCGGACGCCTCGGAGCGAAGCCCGATGCCCTCACTAGACGCTGGGACGTCTATCCCAAAGAGGGGGATAGGGACTACGCTCGCGTCAATCCGCATAATTTCCGCCCCGTGTTCACTCAGGAGCAGCTCACGTCGTCCCTACGGGCAACCTACCTTGCAACTCCAGTAATCCGAGCCAGCTCCATGTTCGATCTAGAATCCCTCCATGACGACATCCTATCCGCTCTTCCATCCGATCCGCTTGCCACAATTCACCTCTCCGATCCATCCGACTCTCGCTGGTCCATAGACCCCAATGGTTTTCTACGCCTAGATAAACGCATCTACGTTCCTAACTCTGGTGATCTCCGCCTCCGTGTACTCCGGTACAAACACGATCACCCAATCTCTGGTCACTTTGGGCAAAATCGCACTCTAGACCTAATTCGGAGAGAGTATACATGGCCAGGTATTCATACATTCGTCAAAGAATATGTCTCCTCCTGTACAGCCTGTGCCCGCACCAAGGTACCTAGGCATAAACCATTCGGACTCCTTAAACAACTCCCCATCCCCGAGAAACCCTGGAACTCCATCTCCATGGACTTAATCGAACAACTCCCCACTTCCTCTGGTCACACCGCCATTCTTGTAGTTGTCGACCACCTGACCAAACAGTGCATATTCATCCCAACCGACGACAAGGTGACATCTCCGGAATTAGTGAAACTGTTCCTACTCCATGTGTTTTCCAAGCATGGAGTTCCATCCCACATTACCTCCAATCGAGGCTCCGAATTCGTGTCTCACTTCTTCTGCTCGTTAGGAAAAGCCCTTGATATCCGGCTCCATTTCACCTCCGGATATCATCCGGAAGGAGATGGCCAAACCGAATGCATGAACCAGACTCTTGAACAGTACTTGCGTATCTACTGCAACTACCAACAGGATAACTGGTCCGAACTCCTG
The DNA here is from genome assembly GCA_038094375.1 of Tubosaeta aff. heterosetosa. NCBI lineage: Eukaryota > Fungi > Basidiomycota > Agaricomycetes > Boletales > Boletaceae > Tubosaeta > Tubosaeta aff. heterosetosa. Next base: position 4,553 of record JBBPUC010000714.1, read on the forward strand.
CCCCTCACGGAGTTCGCATATAATAATGCTCTGAATGCGACCACCGGCCTATCTTCGTTCTTTGCTAACAAGGGTTATAATCCGAACATCTCCGTTCATCCGGAGAAAGATCTTACCTCCATGCGAGCAAGAGAGTATGCAATCAATCTCAATTCCCTCCACCAATATCTCCGTGAAGAAATCGCTGCTGCACAAGTGCGCTACCAAGGCCCCGCTGATGCTAAGCGAACTCCGGCACCGGACTTCCGAGTTGGTGATCAGGTTTTCGTGAAAGCGAAGTATTTCCACTCCACACACCCTTCTAAGAAGCTTTCGGAGAAGAACCTTGGTCCGTACCCAATCATCGCTCAACCCGGCACGCACTCCTCCACACTCCACCTTCCCGACTCAATGAAAGCCATACATCCCGTGTTCCATGTTTCGCAGATAGAACCTTCCATTCTGAACACCATCCCGAACCAGACACAAACTCCGCCACCTCCAGTGGAAGTAGAAGGCGAACTCGAATACGAAATCGCAGAGATACTGGACTCGAAGGTAGATCGACGAAGACGGAACTGCAAGATACTCTATTTAGTCCGATGGTCCAGATATGAAGGCACTGACAAAGAGACCTCCTGGCTATTAGCCACGGAGCTCGCGCATGCCTCCAAACTTGTCCAGGAGTTTCACTCCCGCTATCCGGAGAAACCCGGACCTTACTCCGCTTGATCACTCTGTTTTGATCATGAAACAATGACATTCAAATCAAAATTATACAAGTATCTAAAGCTCCTCTTCAACTCCGTCCTCTTCCGAAGATTCCTCTGATCCCGACTCCTCCCTCTGCTTCCCCTTCGCCTTCTCCAACATCTCCGTCAACTCCTCCACTTCCGCCACGGTCTCATCCACCATCTCCACATCCCAGTGGTCCTCCAGTTCGTCTTCCCCATACACCTCCTCCGCCTTCAGCTCCGCGATCCGTGCCATGTAGTAATTATGGATCTGGACTTCCCTCCGCAGCTTATCCACCGACCCCACGATCCGCACCAGCACCTGCACCAGCGGCGATTCTTCTTTGTCCTCGCTCTCGACCCGGAGTTTCTTCTGGCTGGGCCCTTCTTGCACGTCCGGGCTCCGCCTCTTCCGCTTCTTCTCCGGCTTCTCCTCGCCAGGACATTGGCACCGAACCTTCGCCCGCTGGCACACAACGCAGGACGAGGACTTACCCTCGCCAATCTCGCATTCGAGTCCTCGCTCCACACATCTCCGACACTCCTCCAGCAGCCTCCTCACGGCTCCCACGCTCCGGCTCACGTGCCGCTGCTGCGCGGTCACCTCCGACGCCTAAAAGTGGTCAGTACGAATGCAAGTTGACGAAATAATCACGCACCCGTTCCTTGGCAGCTTCCTCCGCCTTTCTCCGCTCCTCCGCTGCCTCCTCTGCTGCTCTACACCTCTCGACTTCCTCTACCGCCTTCTGTAACGCTCACGCTGCCACTTGCTATGCTGCCTCCACCACTCTCTGCACCTCTTCCTCCGCCTTCTTCCTCACCTCCTCCTCGGCCTTTCTCCGCGCCTCCTCCTCCTTCCGCGCCTTCGTCCTGTGCTTGCGTTCTGCGTACTTCGCGTCCGCAACGTTGTCGTCATCGTCGTCGTGCTCGACGAGTTGGGCATCGGTCCATTCGGTGATTTGGCTGAGTTCCTGGGGGGTAGACATGTCGATAATTGTGATGGTAAGGGTTAAAGAGTAACACGTGGACACGTCGGACTTTATAGGCGATTTTCGGACTCCGCCGAACTCCGTATTGTCCTAAGGCCTTCAGGGGTTCAGGCCTAAGAGGGGGATACTGTCATATCCCATATTTCTGCTAAGTACAACTCCGGAACTCCTACGTCAACTCCTGACAACTCCGGTGCGATCTCCATGAATACGCATCGCCTGACTTCCGGACCACGTGACTATGTCTTCTTATGTTCTCCGTTGTTCTCTCTGTTTCCTTACTTGTATTAGTCATCCCAATTAGACTCCTATGCACCGCTCTGGTTATCTTTGCGGCCAGTGCACAGCTCCGGTATATGTTTTCCCGAACTCCGTCTTACTCATAGAAATGTTCTGTCTTATTCATCCGTAGTTCATTACGATGTACTCCGTTACAAATCTGATGCAACTCCATAGTATATAAACTTGTAGTCTACTCTGTACATACCTCAGTTCGAATATTAACTTAATCTCCTCTTGACATCTCCGACCCTCCTCAGCTCCACCTCCAACCCCTCTGACCTCTGATCTCTGAGGACGCGAGTACAAGGGAGTGACACACAAGTCCTACTCCAAGTCCTCGCCAACTCCAGCCCATTCTCCCTCACGCGCACTCCGGACCTCGTCGGACTTGTCCGGAGGAACTGGGTTTAACAGGTGATAGTGGTGGTGGTGGGTACGTAGTTGTGTTGCCCGTGGCCCCCTTGTCCTCGTTGCAGTCAGCAGTGGTGGCGGCAGGCACACTGTTGCATTACCATGCCCGCTTGTCCTCATTGTGGTCAGCCACTGTGGTGGACAGTGGCATTAGCCCTCTGTCCTCGTTGCGGTCGCCGTGGTGGTGGTGGGCACACGGTTGTGTTGCCCATGCCTCCTCATGCTCCTCATGATGGTGGTGGTGGCGGGCACATTGTTGCGTTGCCCATGCCCCCCTTGTCCTCGTCGTAGTCGCTGTGGGCGTGTCGTTGCATTGCCCGGCCCCCATCTTTGCCATGGTCGCAGTAGTGGTGAGCATGCCGTCGCATTGCCCACGCCCCCTCGTCCTCGTTGTCACAGTCGTTGCGGTGGTGGTGGCCACGTTGTCACCTTGCCCACCTCCCCTCGCCTTCCTCATTGCAGTCACAGTGGTGGTGGTGAGTATGCTGTCGCATTGCCTATACCCCCTCATTCTCTTCGTCACGGTCATGGTTGTAGTGATGGGCACGCCACGCCATCATGTTGCATGTGCATCCTCCTCATCGTGGACTAGACATGGTGCCAGGTGCCATCACGCTGCCCGCGCCCCCTCGGTCTCGTCGTGGTCACTGGGGTAGTGGTGGGCATGCCGTTGTGCTGCTGCCCTCATCACAGGGTGGTGGTGATGGGTACAGGTGATGTCGATGAGGGTGGAGGTGGGTGAGCGCGTGATTGCATGGGGAAAAGAGCTGGACGGGACTTAGTGAGATTTTCGAAGTCCGTATTATGTAAGTCAAGGCCACATCAGCGCGACACTTGCTCCAATTCACCACAGTACATGCTCACCATTCACACCTGCGCTCACTGCTCACCCCAGTGCACACACACACTTGCGTCCCTTCAGTAGCATGTTACAAGCCACTCTCCCGCCACCCACTAGTGCAGGCACGTGCTCACTCAAGAATGCACACACCCGTTCACCCGCCTCAACCCAGTCTGCCTCAACCACCACCACTATGGCGACCGCAATGAAGACAAGGACGCGGGCAACACCCACCATGGCGATCGCGATGAGGACCAAGCTGAGGGGGCCGTGGGCAATGCAACAGCAAGCCCGCTGCCATCACCACCACTGCTGGCCGCAACAAGGTTGACGGAGGTACGGGCAACGCAACTGCGTACCCGCCACCACCACAGCAATCGCGATGAAGACGAGGTAGGCATGTGATGAGGACAAGGATGAGGAGGGTGCGGGTAACACAACGGTGAGCCCACCGCTGCCACCACTAACTGCAATGAGGTCGACGGGGGTGTGGGCAACGCAACTGTGTACCCGCCACTGCCATCACAGCAACCACAATGAAGACAAGGGGAGAGTGGGCAGCACCCACCACCACGTAGTGACTACAATGAGGATGAGGGCAATGCAATGGTGAGCCTGCTGCCGCCACCACCACTAATCACAATGAGGTCGACAGGGGCACGGGCAACACAACTGCGTACCCGCCATTACCACAGCAACCGCGACGAAGACAAGGGGAGTGCAGGTAAGGCCTGGCACCACCATTGTGACCGTGATGAGGACGAAGGGGTGTGAGCAACGCAACAGCGAGCCCGCTGCCACCACCGCCATCACTGTGACCACAAAGAGGATGAGGGAGCCCAGACAATGCAGGACAAGTGGGCAACACAACGGTGTGCCTGCCACCACCATCATGGCGAGTACGAAGAGGATGAAGGGGGGTGTGCACAATGCGACAGTGTGCCTGTCACCACCACTACTATGACCAGGTGTAGTATAGATTACTTGTATTGTAGCACAGACAAATATAATTGTTTTGGATCACACAAGGTTAGATTTTGTTAGGAATGTCAGTGTTAGAGTTGTCTATCAGGTTGATCATGTATTCACTGTAGTCCTCTGTAGTTCTATAATCCTCCATAGTCCTGTAGCCTACTATAGTCCCATAGTCCATAGACCACTGTATTCAGCTGTAGCCTGTGTAGTATTGCCATGACTATGTAGTCTATATACTCCATGTGGTCAGTCATACAGGCAACAGTAGGCTACATAGTATGTTACATTTGAAGATGACTACAGAGGACAATGTATGCTACATATATTAGCCTTGGCTACAGCCATTTTTGTTTTTTCCAGATGTCCATTGTGACAACCAGGCAGCAATCATACTTTCACAAGACCCGCAGTTCTGTGCTCGGACCAAACACATCCAAAGAAAATACCACTTCATTTGGGATGACCTTGTAGGCAAAGGAGAAGCAGTCATCCAATATGTTCCAACTGGAGATATGATTGCAGACATCCTCACAAAGCCACTCACATGAGAACAACATTGGAAATTTGTGCGTGCAATGGGACTACAATTGCGCTCGAGTGGGAGTGTCAAAATGTAACTCCGTGTAGTTCCAATGCTTTCAATGTTTCCAGAATTCCTACGCAGCCACTTCCAATATTTCCGAAGTTCCCACACAGCTGCTTCCAATGTTTCCAGAGCTGGAAACATCAGGTCTTTGATATATTCCCATATATAGCAACATTGAACATTCTGGAGTTTTACGCAACCCCAACTCCGCCCATACTTTTACCTTTACGTTACATTCTTCTCACCTCAGTCGTGTTTCACACCAGTGGGCAGTGACTGAGTGGGCACACTTGCCCTTACTATAGTTTAACAATTGTTGAGGAAGGCAGTGTTGTACGCGTTTCAATGTTTACTTTTTTGCCACCATTACCACTTTAGCTCCAACTCTAGCCTGTAGACAGATGTGAGCACTGAGTGCAGTCATTCCACTAGGAAGAACAAGAGTTGGTACGTTTCAGTCCAGGCAGCCGGAGCGAGATGGGAATGTGGGATGTGCATGAAGTGTGGAGTTCTACTACCACAACAACTCTTTAGCATCCTACACATCCCAAATCCCAAGTAGTGCGCTCGACCATACTGTGAGCCACCAAATCATGACACTCTATGGATACTTATTCTATTTGTAAACACGCCAGTTTCTAGTCATCCAAGCTAACAATCTGTTATGGATCCATATATTCCTCCTTCACATTCTCCTTCCTTATCGTTATCTTATCTTCCATCTCATCTTATCTGGATCTTATCAAGGTTAACAGCCATGCTGTGCTGTAAGTGCTGACTTGATCCCATGAGCTCCTAGCCCGGCAGTGCCATATGTAAGTGCAGGTTCTCACATACCCGATCCATGATCTATGACTCATGGTACTCTTGACGAGTCACCATTCGTCTTATCTATGGCACACGCCTTATCTTGGCTGTGTCGCCTCTTATCTATGACTCACGGAATGACTCATTCCTTTATCTCATATCAGAGTCACTTCCATTCCCACACGGAACACGTTTCACCTTATCTATGACACGCCTCCTCATCTCAGCGCTGTCCTATCTATTGTGATTCACACATAACCTGTGACACGTCTTCTATCATGACGTTGTCTCTCACATGACTCACACGGTTGCCATGGCCGCCACTGTTATCTTTGTTATCTATTGGTCATGACTCACATTATGACTCACCAATACCTTATCTGGGCATGACTCCTCATGACTCATGCTTATCGTGCTGCTATCTCGGCTGTGCCACAGCCCTACACACGCATCACGCATGGACTACAGCATTACACGAGGTAACCTCATGTATACCTCACGTATCTAATATCAGTGCTATGCATTGCAGTGCATTGCCATGACACTTATCTATAGGGTATAGGGTATTACCATATTAGTGACTCATCGGTAGATCCGGTCACAACATGTACATACAGTTAGAGTAGTATATAAAGGCCAAGGTGCTTGCCTGGGTCTCCCCTAGTCAAGTTCACTTTGGAGTTTTCCCTCAATCTCCTCTGTGATGTTTCTATCTTTCTAGAGCCTTGTGAAGGCTCACCTTCAGCAGTCAACCCTTATTGATTGAGGTCGTTTCACAATCCAGACTATGTCTTCCAAAACACTAGCCTGCATGGATGAAGAAATAGCTTGTATGGAAGCTTGGACACAAGTAGAGATGTATCAACAAGCAATATCCCTATCCAATCTTCATGCTAAAAGGAATTCAATTTTACCTGTCTTCCGTCTTCCAACTGAAACCCTCATAATCATATTTGTTCACGGTGCATGGGACCACCACAAGAGCAGTTCCAGCGGCCTCCTCATCTCTCATATCCCTCGTTGGGTCAGCATCTCGTATGTTTGCAGTCACTGGCACAACATCGCTCTCAATTGCCCATCTCTTTGGATTTACCACTTCACTTTATCATTACGCTGGACAGAGGAGTTATTGCTTAGGTCAAAACTAGTGCCCTTGAAGGTAACCGGCGTCTGCCTGTATGTTGAGATCACCTAAATAGGGGCAGCAATGCCCAAACTCAGAGTGCTGCAAGGAGAGCAAGACACAACTGAGGTGAGGAAGTGGACTTCGAAGGTTTAAAAAGGTCAAAGTTATACGTGCACTTAACTCTGGAAAACTCCAGATTGGAGATAGGTGAGAATAGGCACACCGAAAAAGGAAATTACAAGGAGTGGTGATCGGGCGGGTTAGGAACGCCACCACGCTGCAGACATGATGCTGGACCATACTAAAGTAGGGTAAATGAACTCCGGACGGATTAAGTGAACGGATGAGCGAAATAGCTCCGGAGTTGGTGCGCTGGAGACTCCGGAGTTCTGGAGTTATATTTTGACACTCCCACTCGAGCGTAATCGTAGACCCATAGCCCGAACGAACTTCCAGTGTTGCTCGCGTGGAAGGGGTTTTGTGAGAATGTCCGCTACCATATCTCCGGTGGGAACATACCGGACTACTGCTTCTCCTTTTCCGACCAAATCATCTCGGACAAAATGATATTTCTGTTGGATGTGTTTTGTGCAAGCGTGGAATTGTGGGTCACGGGAGAGGATAATGGTGGCTTGGTTGTCGCAGTGGAGAGTAGTTGGTCTGGATTGCGCATGTCCGATCTCCTCGAAAAAGGTCCGCAACCAAGCCAAATGCTGTCCGGCATTGCTAAGTCCGATGTATTCCGATTCCATCGAGGATAGTGCTACCATGCTCTGGAGCTTACTTGACCAGGAGATTGCTCCCCTGTTGCTGAGGAAAACAAAACCGGAGATGGACTTTGAATTGTCCAGATTCTGTGACCAACCTGCATCCGAAAAGCTGTGGAAATCCATGTTCATGGACACTTCGTTTCCATCGTATCGGAGTTCCATGTCCGTGGTGGCACGGAGGTAACGGAGTACTCTCTTTGCGGCATCCCAATGACATTTCTTGGGAGCGGAGCTGAAACGGCTGAGAACTCCGACGGCGTGTGCCAAATCTGGTCGTGTTCCCATCATCAAGTACATTAGTGATCCAATGACTGTGAGGTACGAGACCTTGATTCCGTTTATGATCATTTCTGGTAGAGTAGTGTTGTCCTCCGGATTTGTGACTGAGAGCGACAGGCTGTGGAGCATCGGAGTTTGGCATGGAGTGGAAGATGCCATTCCGGTACGTTGTAGGACTGTTTGCGAGTACTGGACTTGAGAGAGAGAAATAGTCTGGAGCTTTCTGTTCCGGCGGTGTAAAGTAGATGTTAAGGTCCTGTCCAGTTGCCACTATATGTCACTTCGGTAAAGTGTTCCTTCGCCTAGCTACTAGAGGCTGTGTACTCCTCCGGGCTTACACAATCAATAGCTCCGCCTTGTGCACGTGAAGTATGGAGATCACATGACAAGCAGTGCCGGTGAACCAGTGCGGCAACATGTACCCTTTCACCAACTCACTCCATGCCTA
>JBBPUC010000715.1:0-12777 GCA_038094375.1 Tubosaeta aff. heterosetosa
GCGAGGCTTATCCTTGTAAGAATCTGCAAGAGATGGTAGGTTGACGTAACATACACATCATTCCGTCTCAAAGTCGTATGTAGCGAATCTTGCTTCACCTGTCCGAGTTCACATTGCAAAAAAATGACCTAAAATTGCCTCAGGAGATCTGTTCGAATAGGAGATACACACAATAATAGATATGTTATCGCACTATGTAGTCGGCTTACCCAGTGAGCGAACTAGGGAACTCCAATGGGGGCATGATAATCAACGCCTGGGTAATGAACGTTTATCCAGAACCTCAGGGTCGTGCAAGGTACTTAATACTGTGGGGTGTGGCCAGAACCACTACGTTATCGATCTCCGTGCCGAAAGGTAAAGTTTTTGGGTGGCTATTACCAATCGGTGAAATAAACGTGTTTGGACACCTAAGTACGTGGCTGCGGATCCGTTGCGACAGCCTCGCCGCACAGCAACCTCCAGAAGCTGTGGCTCATGGGTTAGATTGCGAGAAGGGTGGACAATATTGAAATAGGTCAAACACGTAGTGCTCAGCACAGAATGCCAAAGCATTTGATCTTCTTGCCACCACAGAGGAAGCTACTGGCGTTGCGATGCCAAGTCCCAGGGCATTCGGTCGGGCCGAAGGAGCTGGTGGCAGAACAAAAGGCTCGTTGATCCCTAAAAGAACAAGGGCTTGAGTAACAACTCAACGCATTGGCGCTAGCCGGAAACAAAGGAAATAGCCACACCTACCCCACAGGCAATCTAGGTAAGTAGTATGCATCAAACTCGAAACTAACTTGCGACGTAGAAGCAACAGTGTCACTACGGTCGCGCCCGGGTTGCTTAGTCAGGTGCCAGCCAAGGGTTCACTGAACTTTGGACATCATACCGCATCCGCAAAGAACTTTTGAGTTTCTGTGACTGTCAGACTTTTTGGTGCCAGCTCGCCTTCGTATTACTCACAACTCTCTGGCCAGTTCTAGATGAAGAATACTGTCACGGATGCTAGTAAGTTAGACCTCTCAACGTACCACCCTAACCCCGCGCCGTCTGACTGAGTCGACCAGATCTTCCAAAGACTGCAAATGGACAAGTATATCATCTTGGGATAAAGCCGGGGGAGGTGTCAAACAGGATTGTGAGGTTCTTCCACTGATGTCATTAGTACTAACAACAAAGCATGCTCGACGGATTATGTTTGTCTTTGGAACAGATCACTGTCGGCATGCTTTCCCGCGCCGAGCACATTGCAACGCACCTGGATGCATTTCCTAAGCCGTTTTCATTACATTCCGAACGTGGATTTGTGACCATCACAGGACGGTATCGGGGTGTCCCAGTGTCTATCGTGTGCATCGGTATGGGTGGACCCAACGTTGACTTTTTTATTCGTGAAGTGAGGGAGTGCCTCCAAGGCGACATGTTAGTCATCAGGTGGGACATTCTCCCCTTGTTTTCATGCCATATCCCAATATGGCCCCCGCTCATGCCTCTACAAGGCTTGGTTCATGTGGTTGTTTGACCGACCTCCCGGTTGGGTCTCTCGTTTTACCCAAAGCTAGCATCGCGGTTACGAGAAACCTAGACTTCGATTTCGCAAACGGGGATCCCTGGAGGGTCCCATATATACTGAGTAAAGCGGTGGGGCGGATTCCCTTTACTGCGACGCGTCATTTTTCTTATGAAATCCCTGTGAAAGATACCCGCAGACGCGGAGCTCGTAGCCACTGTACGTTTCTCATCCTCGTGATCGTTTGGAGGTGACTAGACTTTCGTTGTAGCTTCAGCATTCATTAGAATTCACTCGACCAGCGGGCGCTTCCGCCCTCGTTATCCCTAATGTCGTGAATGCGTCTACAGATAGGTATATAGTCCCCACCTATATTCACACGTCTTCCGCAGAATTCATGTTATCTTGACAAGTTTTTACTCTTCTCAGGGCAGACAGACTTCATTTCAAGATTACAATTCAGGATTGATTGAGCACTTGAAAGAAACGATACAAGACATCACCACGCTTGAGGTAATTCTTACGGTTTTGCGAGTGATCTATTCCCTTTTGGGAGGAAGAGACTGACCAATGTACAGATGGAGACTTATTGGATTTTTCACCTTGCTGCAAGCTGGCGGGGTTTCTTGAACCCTGTACCTCCCGCAAGTACTACACCCCCAGCTGCTCCTTCGCATTCAGACACTACGCTCCCTGATGTCTCACGATCCACGCATCATACAACAAGACCGTCGATCAGAGCTGCCGCTGTTCATATGGTGTATGCGTCTCGTTCTTCTCGAGAATTCATAAGTCCCGAGCATGTCTCGGAACTTGAGACATGGTGCGCTCAGGCCATACTGGAAGCGCTTCATGCTATAGACATACCCCCGGACGTACGTGCTAAGTGGTGTCGGTCAGCACACATTACTCATATTTTTTTTGCTTACGTAGCGTTCACATCCTCAGGAAGGGAGCGTTTGGGACACACGGGGCATGCCGCTGAAGGCAGCATTATAGGAGCCCATCCCAATGGAGAACTATAAGATCCACATATCATATCCCGCTCTCTTTCCCCAGTTTATGCATGCAGAAATGTAAAAACTGACAGGTGGTGCCGTGACGAGCAATTAAACGCCACATCTCCTTCAGAATCAAATTCAATGGAATTTGAGTAACGACCGATCCACGTTGCCTACTCGAAAACAAATACTGTATGTGGCTACCCCGCCAATCAACGTTTATCCAAATCGGCGATGGTAGCTTCTTCTCAAGGGAGTAGGGAAGTTGGGCGCACAACCAACGCTACAAGCAAACAGTGTTCAATATCATTCCGTTACGAGACAGGCATCCGACTTGCCCTTAGTAATGAATAAAGTGGATCAACGGACATTACAAAACGTTGATTACGGTAAGCTGGTTGCATTGTGACATAGGTCCACTTTGAGTGACGAAAACTACTCACAGGATCCACATTGGCCGAAGGTGACAGTCTGACCGATCGGCCATAGACAACCATAGTTTCCCACCTCTCCAATGGCTGATGGGTTGGCCAATTCGTGGAGGCCTGATGAAATTACTGGCGGAAAAACGTTGGACTACCACGCTGGTGGGCCGGCTTAGCTCCGGGAGTCACTCTTTTGAGCTGCCAAGCAATCTATCCGTTTCTGTCGCCCTCTGGACCGAGGACATCGTATGCGCTGTTTCTCGCAACGTTTTCAGGTCGAGGTTGGCGTAGCTCCACAAGATTAGATCTTGCAGTGGTCACACGCACACCAGTACAAACGCCCCTGTTTGGGGGACACCATACGGCTCAGCAGTGCATCCAGCATGCCGCTGGAGCACACACTGCCGTGTCAAGGACAGAGAACCGGTCGTGTTTTACAATACCGTATCCTATCGTGCCCCTTTACCGGGTGTCGTTATACACGCAGGTATGTCACGGACCTGAAACCTGAGACACTACTCCTAAATGCCACTAGGGTGCTCGATTCTGGTCTTTGGGCCATTAACGGGCTGGAAGAGCGCACCCTGAGCGAGTGTTGTGGTGGCGCTTGCAGAGTCCCCCCTTGTGAGTTCCAAATGCCCATCACACTTGGAGTAAGTCCTCACACGCGTTCGCCACATGTCACCGCTTGGTCTGACCAAAATCTTCCTTTGTAGTATATACGGTGGTCGAGCGGCTACGGAAAGAGCAGTCTGTGGCCGTTCACGTTGTCTGGGGTCAGCCCCACTTACATATTTTCTTTGCTGCAGGTGCAGTCACCTGCAATCGCAAAAACCGATTAGCCAGTCTGGGAATTCTCCGATTCTCACTCCAACCCCCGTGTTTACCTCCGCTCGAGCTCCTGGTATCCGGACGTCTCAGACAAGACAACTCTCCCTACTATGGTGCAGTGGAAATAGCTGAAGTTCACATGCGTAGTGTCGTATTCCAATAGTTGAAGAAATTGAAGACCTCGCGTACGTTGTATCTACTATTTCATGCTGTTCAGGCGCTCACAAACAGTTTGGTGGGACAAATTTACCAATGACCAATACAACGTCAGTCGGAAGGTCCCGAAGAACGTGCGCTTAGTGGGTCCATCACCACACTGGATTCCGTAGGGCAGGTTGCCTGAAAGATCAGGTACCCACCTTCAGGGGTAAGAATGGAATCCAATGGCTGAGTGATCTTGCAACAGTTGCACGGTTGCGGCATGGCAAAGGCTCCCAGTAAAGACAATCCATGCGTTGAAGCTATTCAAAGGAACACGAACGGCTGCAGGTTGCTCGTCATGGGACCGTTCATCGACAGGAGATGCAGTGAAACCTCTTTCACTGCATCTTCTGTCATCGAACGATGCTGTGTTGTTACATGCCAAGTTTGAGCTACGTGATGCACGTCAAACGATGGATGCTACCAATTCCAGGTTGCTCAAGCGCTCATTCTTGTGCTCTCTCCTTGAACGCCCGATGGTCATTATTAAGGGAGAAGACAGTAGTTCGACACTCAAAGCCGAAGTTGAAACTCAGTAGGACGGTAGCAACTCCGCCGGCCACATGGTTGTGCAACTGGCACATCCAGCAAAGGGCGGTACTGGAACCAATGATTCTACTTTTCTCTAGTCCATGCTTGATGCACACACTTTTGGCGAGATTCCAAATTTGAAGCCAAACGTCGCTTTCCGAAGATATTTTCGTCGACCTACTAATGAGCCCACTGGGCGGCGGAAGGCTATAGTCCAAATGGGTTCTATTCAATTCTTGATGATGAACGCTCCAAGCCAAGCATTTATAACCCCTTCAGACATTCCCCGAGGTATTCGTATCAAGGAATCTCATTGTGTTAACCAAGTATTAACTATCAAATAACAACCTCGTTCAAGGGATTACTACCCCGGAGCAAAGCTTGAATATGACACCATAAATCGTGATTCTCCACGTATGCACAAGTGCCGATGAGTCTCGCCGTGGTAAGTAATTAAACGCCACATCTCCTTCAGAGTCAAATTGAACTATAATATGGTATGGAGGGCAACGTTGTACTCGCAAACGATCATGTAGACACTCCGCCATTGGTCCAGTGGTTATTCCATTTGGTGATGGCGCGTTCCTGAATTGCCGCCAAGTCTTGGAAGTTGGATGTGTGTTCCAAACAAAGTGGAAACACCACAAGATCATGGGTTAGAACAGGTTGGATCAACCAACGTTACGAGTTGTTTATGACAAGCAGGCTGCGGGTGACTTAGTTTTCAGTCAGGTGCATGTACATCAAGTACTCACAGGGTTGGTTACCAAAGACGCAGATATCATGACAAGTCGCAGTCATCTGTAGATGACTATTGTTCCCCATCTCCCCAACGACAATGCTTCGTGATGGCTGATTTGCGGGCAGTCTTCCAGATGAAGACACGTGAGGCGACTTGGGTGCAATGCTTCCTGCATAGGAATGAGAGTAGACCTCGATGAGCTACTCGCGGAAAGGTCATTCGGATCTACACGTTGATGTGCAGACTTGATTCCAGAATTGCGCATCTTCTTGAGGGGCCGTATTTCACGGCCTAGCACTGCGGATGCGACTACCTCAGCCTCGAGTATTTCCGTACGCTCTTCGTCTACGTCATCGTCTGGAGCGAGGGACCGCGCGTACACCGTCGACCACAGTGTCTTGAAGTCAAAGTCGGTACAGCTCCATAGGATAAGATCTTCTAGCCGTGGGCATACGCGCACACCAAAAGATTTGGTACGAGCGCCTCTTGTTGCGGGAATGGTTCCGTATGCCTCTGCCAGCGCGTCTAGCACAACATTGACTCCGGTACATGCTCCCAATGTCAGCGATAGAAGGTTAGGCATGTAGCCTAGCATCGACCTGCCGTGGCCAGCTGGGATGTCGAAATTGGATATCGACAAGTTGGTAAGGTGTGGGAGGCGAGGATCCCTGAATATGGTCTCCAGCCTAGGAAGGGGTGGAGAGGGTGACTCTTTGCGTGAATGATGACCGACGAAGGCGATATCAAGTTTAGTAAGGGAAGGGAAAAATATCTGACGCAACGAGGAGCCTAGGGTATCTTCGTTCTGGCAATTCACATTCAGCTCTTTCAGAACGCGGAGCACGAGTATGTTTGACAGTGGTTCAGTCTGGATGAACGCGTCCTGGTCATGCAAGTGGTTACCGCGAAATTGGGTAACATCGAAACGTTTGGGGGGAGACTGAGCAATCATAAGGTCCCAGCGTTCGAGTTCGGGGAGAATTAAGAGTGACATAAACGGAAAGACGTCCCGATGATAAGCAAACTTCCACTCGAAACGCTTCAACTCCGGTAATTCAAAGGGGGCAACGACCACTCGATTGGGTGACTCAGTGGCACCACTGGTTGATGGTCCACTGGTCGAGAGCCTAGTCGTTACATCCCATACAGGGGTCACTCCGATCAAAGAAAGTTCGTGGAGCTGAGGGGTATGTTTCAAAAGATTGACGAGGTGGGACATCTTGAGTGTGAAGTGATGTGGCGGCGTGAAGTGCGATTTCTTGGGCGGATACGACAGTTCAAGAGTGCGTATCTTTCGAATTAAGAAGGCAGGAAGAATTGTCAGAGGCATTTGTTGCAGACGAAGATGTCTAAGTATGATTGGATTGTTTGGAGAAACCTGGTGTGTTGAGATCAGATCAGAAGCGAGAAGCTGAGTGCCTAGGAAGGATGGGTCTAGGGTGCTAAGTGCAAGGTCCAGTGACTCCAGCTTGTGGAGATCGTCATATACACGAGTAATGCCTGTTGTGAGGTGTTCCATGGTTTTAGCGAAGCCGCATTCGAAGGTAAGAGAGCGAAAGTGTCGACGCTGACAGAATAGAACTTCGATAATGTTAACCGCGGTGACTGCTTCGAGGGTCGAGGTGCTTGAGTTCGCGGAGCTCCTGGAAACGGGGGTAGAAATGAAATTAAAAGAGATGGGTGAAGTCCCCGCGCGCTGCAGGAAAGTGGACAGCGGTTGCGGTACCCATTGATGTGTCCGGTAAGAAATAAATGACCAAAGGCGCGACGTCCCGAGGGCGAGTTCACGCCACTTGTGGCATACATGTGAGATGAGAACGGGGGCTGGATTGTGTGGTAGTCCCGAGACCGCCAAGTCGGCGCACTCGTCCTTGACACGAATGAGGAAGATTTCGATGAGGAGTTCTGTTGGGAGCCAGTTGATGGGCTGTTTTTGGCTTTCCAGGTCTGCGATCTTTGAGACCAAAGCCTCTCTTTCTCCTCTGACAGAGCTTTGGAGCCTGGCCATGTCCTGTAGTATGCGGGAAAAGTCATCCTCTCGCCGCCGCAGGACATTGAGCTGTGCAGTGAGGAGCTCGATCTCCTTGTCGATCATTTCCGACGTCTTTCTGGACATTCCGACGTGGTGGATTTAGAGGAAGAGTGTGGCACGACGCAGAACAAACTAGTTTGAAAGACTCGAGATGAGGCGGAGCTTGTGTTACGCGTTGTTTGATGTTTGTGTCCTCGCGGCTACTTTGTACTCGTCTACTACTACTTGAATCGAACGGGCGTCGCACAAGGCCACGACTGGGCTTGCGGCGAACAAGTGGTCAAGATTCAACGATGATACTCGGTGTATGCCAGCGACATAATTGCACAGACAACTTCGAACACTGACTGAACACCCACGAAGAGAAAGTCAACAGCTGTGAGCTCTTTGGAACCGTTTCACCAAAATTGACATTACTGTCAGGCTATCTAACATCTTTCTCCCCTGATCGTGATCTTGCGCACGCAAGTCTACGTAAAATGGATTTTTGACCCTGCAGAAACTCGGAAACGCAGATCCTGCGGTCCGATCATATATTTGGTGGCTATTCTGGCCTTGCTGTGACAGTGTGTCCACCACAGGTGCTCCTGTGGGTCTTCAAATGTGTGCTTTCATGTACGCGATTCTTTGCGAACATAAAACACGACAAGCCGTAATCATACATCGAAGTAGTCTGCTTTCTACTCCCACCTCAGCCCTGTCTGAGCCGCACTTAAATCGATACGCAAGCCGGAAACGACCAATTTCTCATTTGCGGCATCGTACGTCCAATCTTCGACCTTTTCAGAATCGAGCGTGACAGTCGTCGGCTGCTGGACACCAAGAATCGTGATCGTCTCGAGTTTCTGATCGATAGAGTATTCGCCCTTGCTCTTGATCTCCAGGGTGCAATCGCTTGCAGAGAAGTACAGGATACGGTGCGCTCCGGGAGGGTAGCTTTCGCCGTCATCAACGTACGCATTACCTGATGCAGTACCGGCCGCGTTCAAAGACACGAGAAGCGAGTAAGGTCCCTCGCGAGTCTCGTAGATCGTGTAGGCAGGTTTCTGATGCAGGAGCAAGATAGAGTTGTCACGGACGTGGACATTGATGTGGCCAATTGGAGCGCTCAGCGTCGTGTTTGCACCAGAAACGACGTCGACGACTGCGTGAGTCCACCAGTCACGCCAGATGACGCTCCCTCTCCCAGGGAAGATACCTTGAAACACGATTTATATTTAAATAATAGTTCGCATGTATGAGAACGGGACGTACCATCAACTGTGGTTGCTCCAGGGGTCAACACGGGTGTGACAAGAATGTCCGTGCCAATCAACCACTGTCTGTCGACATTGAAAAGCTCCGGCTCGTTTGGGAACTCGTAGAACAAGGCGCGTACGGGAGGGAGACCATTCGTCGATGCGTTGGCAAAAAGAGTGTACTATTGTCCCATTTTTAGCACAACCTCAACGATATTTGCAGGTACAAACCCAGTATGGTAACATCGAATATCGAGCGGCAATGGCGATGCGCGAGGCGTTTGCCACGCTATCCCATCGGTAAGGTTCCTGGGGCAGAGCACCATAGACATTGTGATTCCTGTAAAATGGAGTAAAGGCCGAGAGCTGCATCCAGCGGTTGCACAGTTCTTCATCGGTATTGTTGTCTAAGAAAGATGGCATGGCATCCAGTTTCAATGCTTGAGCATCGCGAAGGAAAACTCACTGAAACCACACGTATCGGCACCGACCATAGGAATCTGGTAGATTTGAAACTGTAGAATACCTTGAATACTCAGGTACATGTATTTCCATTTGCTGTAATTGTCCCCGAGCTAAAATCTGGTTAAGCATTGCTTAGTACCAACCACGGATAGTAGGACATACCCAGTGACCAGTCCATCTTCCGGCGGAGGGGAAAGTAGAGCGACTAATCAAGAAAGGTCTCTTTCCGTTGAAGATGGTCTGCAGCGCAAGATGTGTAGTCTTCTCTTCCATCATCCCGAACATATTGTGGACGTCGAGCTCGACATAGCCACCAAAGTGAGTAGCATTTGTAGCCAGTGTACTTGTAGAAAGTGCAGAGTTACCTGGAGAGCGAAAACGTAAGAAAATGACAAAGCTCAAAGAAATGACACAAGACCATTATGAATGGCGTATGGTGGGTAGGTCAGATTAACATTCGGTTCGTCTCCAGCTCCAACGCCACGTTTCGAAAGCGTCTCAGTGTTGTCGGGTGAGCATGAGTTGGTTGACGTTCCGTTAATTGTCATGTTGCCACTGGGTCCCCAAAGGGTTTCGTTGTAACTTTAATAAAGGTCAGTGTGTATTGCAACGGAAAAAGACCAGTTTGTTAAGGCTAACCATTCGGGATAGCCCGTCACGGCCAGTCGTTGAGGTGGCTGCAACGCAGTGAGATTTGCGCCCGTACCGCTGCTTTTTGGATTAATTCTGAGAACGCTCCGTACCTGGAGTAGGCTCACCAGGAGTAACCGCAGAACGCGCTCACTTCATTCATGTCCAGCCAGATGCCCGAGAAGTTGACCCCGAGTTTGGTCCAATTCATCAATGCCTCTGTCCACCAGGCTAGTGTATTCTTTGCAAACCAGTCTGGGAATACCGTGTAACCAGGCCATAGTTGCCCAATGTAAAGGGATCCGTCAGGGTTTTTGATAAATGTATCCCTACACGACGTGAGGAAGAATACATTGCCAAATAACGATCAAGCGCACTCAGCAACTCCCTGGGAGAAAGGATAATACTTGCAGAGAGTGATCAGTGAAGCGCTGGAGTCGTTCGAGGCTAGAACTCACTACATCAGTTGCGTTAACCGTGACTGCGAGACCGGAATCTACGATTGGTATGACTAATAGAACGGTTCAATGTAAAGTATACAACATGGGTCATGAGTGAAACTCACAATGTTGATGGTTAGCAGTCTGATAAGATCAATTAGACTCTTCGATCACAACGAGACTGCAAGACACACCAATTCCTCGATGAATTCCCGAACTTCCTCAGCAGGGAACCTCACGGGATCAGTTGTAAAGTCGCGGTATGCATGATATAGATCAATGTCATTCCATTGAACTGATATCTTGTTTAAATAGGAACCCCTAGACATAAGAAAGAGCCCACCTTCAAGAGGGACATTCGCAGCGCGCATTGCCTCGACGTTTGCTCTGTCTTCACTAATATTGACATACCCATACCTAGAAAACATCTCTTAGCTCCTAGTCTGAAAAATAGAGCTGTGTATCAATGACTAACCTACACAAGTGAAATCCGAAGCCCCAAGCCGGTTGCCACATGGGATAACCAATTGTCGCTCCATATTGAGCGATCACCTCAGCATCTGTGGGTCCAGAGAAGAAGTAAAAGTCAAGAATGCCCCCGACGAGCCGGTACTCAATGAGTGATACTCGTGAGTTGGGCGGAGTTTGCAAGAAAGTATCAGACCCTGCGGAACTACAAAAATGTCACAACACACAACCAGATCATAGGCTCAACTTACCTCAGTAACAAAACTCCAGATGACGAGGACGTGTTGGTGGTCTCGTTGAAGCGATGCTCCAGGTAGATGGGATGAGAGCCATACCTTCAGCTCGTCAGCCACGTAGATAATTTACTTGGACCGTCTTACATGTTTTGATCAATAGGATCCTGTGCGTCGCGGGACCAATGGGTTTGGATGGTGCCAACACCACCATCTGTACCTATATCACGTCGGAAGCCACTGCTTGCGATCACTTCACCCAACCCATAGATGTTTGTCCCGTATGGAAGCGCAGACGTAACCTACTCACAGGTACCGACATTGCAAAGGTATTTCGGATGACAGAGAGTTACATACCTGAAGATACTGATCCTCAAATACCAACGAGAACCCATCAAACGCCGTTCTGGGATCGGAGGGATCAAATGCCGGTATCGGTGTTGGTGGAAGCGATGCAATTCTGGTGTCAAATATAGGGATCCCATCTGGGTCCGAGCGACGTGTGATCCAGAAAGCGAATGGCGACGAGTCGTAATTGAACACGAGGTCAGACTTTCCTATGAACGACTCGGTTGGGACGGCCGGGCGCTCGATCACAGATTCAGGAATTACGAATTGTTGATTCGCAGTATCAAAAATTTTAACGTGTAGGCTAAATTCAAACGATTCAACAGCGCATATTTAGATGGATACCCGAAAGAGACTCACGTTGTCTGGGATTGGTAGGTGACTTCAATGGTGAGATCTGTTACATCCGTGCCAAATGCATTACAAGGCGTGCCCGCCAACGTGAGGCGAGCGGTTAGACCATACTCAGACTCAGACAGAGAGCCCAGTGCATAACCTTGGTATATTGATGTGAGGTTCGTGGATCAGGTCGAATGTTGCAGCATACCTGGGCAGCTCGTAACATTCATCGAGTGCGCGGCATTGCTGGTGGGTTGACGTTGTGACAAGAAGGGAGGGCTAGTCCAAGCCCACGTTGTAGTGAGCCAAAGCCCGCTCAAGATCACAGACAGCATCATGGTGATGGTCCAGGAGAACTGACGGGGGTAGGGGTATTTATAAGGAGGGGATTTCCTCTGGCGGCTTCTAGGCGCGCGGAAGGCCCACACGGCCGTAAAGCTTGTCAGAGATGATTTAATGCTCAGCGAACTACCGCGCACGAAATCTTGTTGTGGAAGTTCCCCGGTGACGGCGTGCGACTGTCAGAGTGCGTTATCTTCTGATCTCAATGGTTTGGTCAGCCAAAAGGAATAGAAAGTCCGAGAACACTAAGCGAGTCATTTCAAGTGAGGTGGCGAGCATACCGAGTACTTCTGCGAGCGAAGCGGATTTGAATCGGCATAAGCATTAACACACATCCATGAGCGGGGAATTGGTCAATCTGTACGGAGAAATGTTCGTGTTGGATCTTCCCGAGCTGGGCCACAATCTGGATACCGTTTACCTCACCCGATCTTTATAGTGGAAGAGAACCCCGGTGGCTTGGGCACGAGGTGCCATCTCTGTTTCTTTATATTCCGAATCTCGGTACTTTTCTTGGCGGTAGGAAAGGGAGAACCATTTTTGCTTTTGGAATTCGTAAGGCCTGATACCTGGTTCTAGACTCGTTTCCAACATGACATCGTTCGTGCTGCAATCGTGCCGAGTAAGTACACGAGGGCCGTGGACACTCGTAGTTGATCAAAAACGTACTGGAAGGGATAAGTCATGGCGTGGCATTGAATATCCCTCGTTAGGGAGACCGTGTTCGGGGTGAGTCGTGGTGACGGGTAACGGGATAGGTTATGCTAATGGCTGTGTCCCGCTGGGTGCGCAGTGATAGCGAAGGGATTGTCAAGTGTGAGACTCACTTGACTTGAGAGAGTGAAGCTTGGTAGGGTATCGGACTATAGTCCGGAGATGTACGGAATGTAGTCCGGGTTGACGGAGTTGAACGATGAAGGGCTAAGCTGTATAGCCAAGAGCAGGAAAGGGGACTTGATTGATCTGTGATCTAATCAAGGTACAGGAGGATAATCTGTACGTTATGTGCTGTG
>JBBPUC010000716.1:0-12753 GCA_038094375.1 Tubosaeta aff. heterosetosa
AATGAGGACATAGAATCCGACAGGTATCCGACTCATTCCGACAGTCAAATCTTCAGCTCGGATACCTGTGAGGTAAACATCTCGTCTCTCAAGAAAAACAAGAAGACCGTGGTACTCACGTGTAATGACGACATGGTTATTAGCGGATGGCTTATTATACCAACATTCCTCGGATCGAGAATTTTGCTGCACACCAGTTTGAGCTGATTCGCCGACACCCTTGCTGATAATGCAACCCAATGAGTATCTCAATGTGGCTGGTGAGCACTTGCGCACCTTTGAATCGTGAGATACACAGACACTTCAAACGATCAGACAGTCGTGAACAATCGCGTTGATGGGATACCTACTGTCTTTTGGGTCTGACACCAGCGAATATTTGGCAGACAAGAATTCTTCGAGGTAACCCTTTTGCATTAGCTCTTCTGAGGTGATTTCTCCCTGAAGAATAGGTTACAGTGCACCTAGATCGAAGATATGACGACTAACCGACTCAATCAAGGACATCCATTCGCTGTCATGCGTGACGGCCACCAAGGCATTGGGGTCCTGGAGAATCAAAAATGGCGTTCAGTTATGATTTTAGTATTCTAACATTCAAACCTTGTTCAACATATATTCGTTGATGAAATCAGATGGAT
This sequence comes from Tubosaeta aff. heterosetosa, assembly GCA_038094375.1. Classification (NCBI taxonomy): domain Eukaryota; kingdom Fungi; phylum Basidiomycota; class Agaricomycetes; order Boletales; family Boletaceae; genus Tubosaeta; species Tubosaeta aff. heterosetosa. Next base: position 642 of record JBBPUC010000716.1, read on the forward strand.
GAAATGGCTAAAATATTGCTCAGAGATGAAACAACACGAAAATATGGATGTGATACGAACCGGTGATAGCGCTGGTGTATGGACGACCTCTGCACTATCATTTGCTTTATGATGGCGATTCAAAGCATCGCCCCTACACAATAACCGCATCAGAAACCTCGTAAAGAGACGTTGGTGCTTAGGAGCGGTGGGCACCGCGTGAACCTCTGGTTTGGCATCAGTGAACCACCTGAGGACATCGTCCCGTATTGCAATCTTGAAGCCACTTATGAAAACGGTTTGATTGTCACTTCCAAGTGAAAGTCCATCACGGTAATCCACAGGAAATGTACACTGCCAGTCTCTCCCGGCTGTGGCATCCTTGCCTTCCCGTGGTAAAAGCTTTATCCTTTGACCCCTCGCGGCCGTGGGGTCATAGAAAGATGCAAGAGACCAAGACCGCGTTTTGCGGAACCCGGTAATCAGGTAGAGGGAACCGTTGCTGATGCTATCGCCATAGTCTCTTTTGGCGACTTCATACCAGTCCGACGCATGCTTCACTGCCAGCTCGCGAAAGCGTTCATTGGCAAAAAGGTTGTGAGATGTGGAACCGTCGTGGAGGATCAGAATTGCTCCCTTTTCAGAGGAGGGAGAAAACTCATAATGACCCCTTTGATCTGCGAATTGGCAACCCTTTGAACATCATTTTTGACGAAATTTTACCTCTGTGGAGTCCGAATATGGTGCGTTATGCCAGGAGAGATGATAACGCAGTCGCGAGGATCAGCGTTAGATTGAACATCGAGGTCGCGTTCAATATCAAGCTCGATTGGATCGAAGCCGAAATAGCCATCGGGCCTTCGTTGATTAATAGCGTGATGCCGTTCATGGGTTATGTTGAAGAGAACGATGAATATGCCCTCGTGGTTGACAAAGCCTACGTCTCCAATCTGTAGTCCGTCTTCCTTGTAGATAGTTGGTAGGGTGCTGCTTGGTTCAGGACGCCGCAAAGGGTATCCGCGATGACTTGGAAGACATTTTGCATACACATTCTGCGGAGAAATGTCCATGCTGTGAAGAGCAAATGCGAGGCGAGCAAAGGCAGAAAAGCGCCCGTTACTATGTTTCCCGCCTAGGGCCACCTCGTGGTTTTTGCTAATAACGGATACATATCCTCCGAGCCTCCGAATCTTGCTCAGCCTGGGTGAAAGACATTTGGCATATCCCTGTTCTGTTTCATTCCACCACTGAACTTATGACCTTTTCTCTTCCTTCAGTGTACGGGTCAAAACACGGTGAAGCAGATACAGGCAATGTCAAGCAAGATCGACAGAAAGTGAGTTTGAGGTATTGTAAAGTCACGCACCAAAGTGTATGTAAAGAGCGCTCCGTCCCCTCGCAACACCCATCTCTCTCATCGTCATCTGTAACGCCTGCGCCGCACGGGTATAATCTAGACGTCCTGATTCGTCCTTCATGAAACTATAAAATATGGATGCGACTTGGTTTGCCTCAGTATCATCCACATCTCCCATTGTCCCTATCACAGAACGAAACCCAGCAAATTGCATCGCAGACGCGAGATGGATATTCTCGTCCAGACTCCTTTTGTCTCCGACGGTTGTTTTAGAAGCAGATAGGTATGCAAATTCAGGATTCAGCAGATCGCGCTGGATGATATGTTGTATCGTGAACAGCCCGTCGTGGAGACGAAGTGCGGATTCGAATGGTCGTTCCTCATCCGAGTCCCCACCACACGCAAAGTGAACCCACTCATTTCTACACAGCTCATCAGCGACTCCGGAAACACAGGAGTTCAGTTCTTTCGTGAACGTTACGAGCCCATCGACGAGCCGTTCAATGCTGCCCAACTCGGTTTTGACACCAAGAAACTCCCCATTACCGATGGCGATAAATCGTTTCTTTCCTGTTGCAGCGTTGGGTGGATGGGGGCGTCTTGCATGGACAAGGGCATTCAAGGTAGGCGTGTAGGATGAAATATAAAGCTCTGGGACACCCTTTTGGCCATCCTTAAACGGAGAAGCGGCATGCAAGGGCAAGAGAGAAAATTTGGCTGTGGGGCACCACCAAATCCGTGAGTTTGGCTGGCATTCTGTCTGAAGGGAACTGATGATGTGAGAAACAACGCTGTCCCAAAGTTCTTGCAAGCAGGGAACAAGTTCTTTTGACGAGCTCGAAATGTTGATCCTATCCAAAGAATCAGTCAAGTCACGGAACTTTGATGACAATCTTCGAACGCCTTCATTGGTTATCGACAATGGGACGTGAACAGGATCTTTGTTTGCAAACACTATGAGCGCATCACAGCCATGTTTGCTTGCATTAACGATGATGACAGGTCCACCGCTTGCCGCCTGTTGGAGGTCGGAGAAGAAAAGGGGAAGAAGGAATCGAGAGTAGCCAGGTAACTCCCGAATTTTGAACACCACTTTCTGCAGCTGACAGTTGAGATTGCAAACTTGATCGTGCTGATCTACGCCGGGTGACTGAAGTGCTGTGCGAATGAGTAAGGCGAGACGTGTGAACTCGTCCGCTAACACCTTGCCTTCGGGACCGGACACGATGATATCGTCGACGGGAGAACGGGGATGACTAAGCTGGTTCCAGAAAATAGAGCGACCTTGCTCGAGGAGCTCAACTGCTTTAGGAGCAGAGTTGTTGCGAAGACATGCCGAAAACGCATCCACTGCGAGTGATGATGAGGCAGATTCAAGAAGAGCGAGGCATTGAGGCAACGGGGCTAGAACAGCCATATACTCAACAAGCAGTCGAAGAGCAGTTTCATAAGCAAGAACGGTTGTATGATGATGGAATGCTTCTGCAGTGTTGACCCATGCACTTGCAATAGATAAATCGTGTGAAGACGGTGCATGGGACACATGTGCCGATTCAGTAAAGAGGCTGAATAGTTCTTGTTCGTCCTTCGTGGCCCCACGGTGATCATTGGCATTTCTGAGGTGCTCGAGCCGAGAGGAGAGGTAAATTACAAGGTTGTTCAGCAACACCCAGCGGTCGGGGTGTCCGGGTGGGCGAAGCGAAAGCGCTTCCTGGAGGAAAAGAATGGCCTCATTCAGGTCATCAATCTCTCCGAGCTGGTTATACTGAGTGGAGAGATTAACTGCAGAGTTATCCAATGACGCTGAGTGATAGCGGTGTCCAGGCAGGTGAAGTGAAGGCACTTCCGCATGGACAAGATTAGGCTCGTTCAAGTGATCAAACGTCCAGAAGTGGTCATATAGAGGGGAAAGATGGACTACGTGGTCGTTCAATGACAAGTGGTTGGGATGTCCAGGTGGGTGAAGTAAGTGGGATGAATGTAGTTCCCGGCCAAGAATAATAGCCTCGCTCAAATCATCAATCTTCTCAAGCTGAATGTACCGAGAGGAAAGATGAAGTGCGAGGGTGTTCGATGATGCTGGGCGATCGGGGTGTCCAGGCGGGCAAAGTGAAAGTGCTTCCCGGTCGAAAAGAATGGCCTTGTTCAGGTCCTTGATTTCCCCGAGTTGGTTGTACCGAGTAAAGAGATGAACTGCAAGGTTATTCAATGATCCCAAGTGGTCAGGGTGTCCAGGTGGGAAAAGTGAGAGCGCCCTTTCGTCGAGATCAATGGCCCTATCCAGGTCATCTATCTCCCCGAGCTGGTCATACCGACTAGAAAGATGAACTGCAAGGTTGTTCAACGACGCCGAGCGACCAGGGTGGTCAGGTGGACAAAGGGAAAACAATTCATCGTCTAAAACAATGGCTTCATTCAGATCATCAACCCCCTTGAGCTGGTTGTATCGGGTAGAGAGATCAACTGCGAGGGTTTTCAATAGCGCCAAGTGATCGGGGTGTGAAAGTGGGCAAAGTGAAAGTGCTTCGCGGTCGAAAAGAATAACCTCGTTCAGGTCATCGATTTCCCCGAGTTGGTTGTACCGAGCGGAGAGGTCAGCTGCAAGGTTTCCCAGCGACGCCGAGCGATTGACGTGTCCGGGTGGACAAAGTTCGAGCGCTTCTCTATCGAGAGAAATAGCCCCATTCAAGTCATCGATCCTGCCGAGTTGCCTGAACCGATTGGAGAGATGGACCGCAAGGTTGTTCAAAGACGTCAAGCGGTCGGGGCGTCCAAGTGGACAAAGTAAAAGCCCTTCCCGAGCGGAAAGAATGGCGGCGTTCATGGCATCAATCCGCCAAACTTGCTTATAACGAAAGAAGAGATGGGCTGCAAGGTTGTTCAATAACGCCGAGCGATCTGGGTGTCCAGGTGGGCAACGGGAAAGCAGCTCTCTGCCAAGAAGAATGGCCTCGTTCAGGTCATCGATCTTCCCGAGCTTTTCGTATCGGGAGGAGAGACGTATCGCACGCTGAATCAATGTAGCAGTTTGCGCTGTGTTGCCATCCGGCGGGCGAACATCAGCGACGTCGTTCGCTTCATCGACACCGTCATTCCTCACCTTGGTTGAGAGTGGCATCAGCCTCTAAAAACAACTGTCTGGTTGCTTTCTATGGCAAAAGATGGAAACAAATACCTGCTAAACCCAGCCGACGGGACATGATTCAAGATGGTCTGAGAAGACTTAGGATACGTCCGGGGAGATAACTTGAAGGAAACTTCTGGAGCGCTGGGCCGTTCGGGGTCACGCCCTCACTCGCCTCTACACCAGCAGCGTAGTCCAAAGAGATGTGGTCGAGTTTACGCTGTCGTTTGCGTCGGCACAAGCACAAGCGCGTGAGGAAAGTGCCGATTGCGAGTCTCTTCAACATGCTACAATTGCATTTGATCATACACGACAGTTGTTCAGACTATAAATGAGAATATCTTTGGCCCCAACCGCCACCAGCTCGTCCATGACCCGTGCACTCTCCTTTTTCTCGACCATCGCACTCACATCTACCCAGCCACTCTGGTCCAACGGGCTGATCGTCGGTCCCCGTTTCCCCGGTGTGATCTTGATGGCGTCTTCTAGCGCCTCACGAGAGATGTTGTACGAACACACGACGTATTTCTCAGCAGCGACGACACCAGCGATGCGACTCGCGATGATGTTGATGAGGGGTGTGTGATCGGCGCGCGAGGGCGTGACGGACTTGATGAGGACCGCCTCGGTTTGGAGGACGGTGGCAATGGCGTGCAATCCCGCCGCGCGCATCGTATCGCCCGATTCTGTTCACGATCAGTTCTTCCGTGTTTAGGTGGTCGATTCGTACGCACCGACGAGATCCACTGAGCAGACGTGAGCCAATCAGTCAAGGCAAGCGGTGGACCGCACTCACCGATGCCATCCGCCAACCCCAATGCACACGCTGCCTCCACGCTCCCGCCGATATACTCGATCTTTGTCCGCTGCTCACCGACCAACGCCAGCTTGTCATCCAGGCGGCTGAAATACTCGCCTGCAAGTTCTTCAAAGCTCGTGACGACACGTTTCCCCGCGAGGTCTTCGACACTCTTGATCGGGCCGTGCTCTGGCACCTGAACTTGGAGCGCACATTTCCCGAATGCGAGGCGCTGAACTTCGGTCACTCTGTCTTGCATCTTGGCTTCGAGGATGACGTCGTGGCCGGTGATGCCGAGGTCGACGTTGCCGTTGCCAACAAAGGAGGGGATATCGGCGGCTGGGAGGAACACGCTGTGGGCGGTTAGGATAGGGTAACTTGGGTAGGGGGTGGACGTGCAGTGCGATGGGGTGGTTTATGACGAGGCAAACATCGAGACGGTTTGATCTACGGAACTGGATGTCCGCACCTGAATGGGTGTGTTAGAATACACATCCAGGGCAGTAGAGTGTCGCACCGGCCAGCAGCTGCAAGCATCGCTCGTGGAGTCGTCCTGGACAGAGATGAGTACGGTGGGCATAGCCAAACTAGACTGAACCTTTTTTAGGGATCGCAAAGAGCAAGCGACCGTTGAGGGCTTCAACGTCTACTTCCATTGAGCAGGCTGAGGATGGGCTGGACGTGGACACTCACTCATGGGTGTTAAGTAGGACGAGTCTGTCGAGATGTCCAAAATAGATGACACACGTTTGACCAGAAACGATTTCGGCCGGACAGATTCTTGGAGCAGACCCTTAATAAATCTGATGGCGTTGTATGTGCAGAAATCTATAATATTCCAAAAAAGGAAATAATCTCGCAGTAGCTATTATTCAAACTCCGACACACACGTCAGATCAGCTCACTCATGGAACATCCAACAGAGAGACGATTCAACCCGTACACAGAGAACGGCGGGACAATCCTCGCCATCGCTGGCGCCGACTTTGCCGTCATCGCGGGCGACACCAGGCAGAGTGAAGGGTACAGCATCCAAACGCGATATGCACCCAAGGTCTTTCGATTGTACGCGTCGCTTGCCATGCGCTGCTCGATGCTCACCACGACTAGGACTGATCGCGCTGTTTTCGCCTTGAATGGCTTTGCAGCAGACGGAAACATACTCGTCAAGAGAGTCAGACAGCGTCTGGAGGTGCGTACACGTGTCCGATCTTGACCATGCATTCATCGCCTGCAGTGGTATCGACACGCACACTCCAAGGACATGCCTATCCGTGCCATTGCGCGTTTGATCCACACGATGCTCTATAGCCATCGCTTCTTCCCGTATTATTCATACATCGTTCTGGGTGGCATCGACGAGGACGGTTTGTCAACCACACGCCGTTCATCTCCCTGCTCACACGACTGCAGGCACCGGTGCGGTATACTCGTTTGACCCCGTTGGCTCATACGAGCGTGAGGCGTGCCGTGCAGCGGGCGCCGCACAGGAACTCGTACAACCATTCCTGGACAACCAGGTGATGTTGATTACCGTGGCTTTATCCGCACGCTGACTTTGGGCGCAGATCTACTTCAACAACCAGCAGCCGGCAGTAGGCACGTCGCACCCGACGCACTTGTCTCTCGAGACTGTGTTGGGCATCGTCATCGATTCGTTCACGGGCGCAACCGAGCGCCACATCGAGGTGTGTCGATCTGGATATTGGCCCTGCTTGTGCTAATGTTGTCTGCCAGGTCGGTGATGGTCTTGAGATATACATTGTGCTTTCGCGGGGTCGTGACATCCAGGACTTGGAGGACATCCGGGGCGTGCATGAGCTCACCGTGACGGAAGACGGGGAGCGTATCTTTGTTGTCCAGCGAGACTTGAAAAAGGATTAATTAGGTAGTCGGTCTAAAACGCTATGGACAAGGAGTAAACACTTGCAAACACTCACTCCACTCGCTCGTCGTCGTTGCCTGTCTTTTTCCCGACCATGATCGTCCTGTCCCTTCTTTCTTTATTCCTCGCATCTGCGCTCGCCCAGCAAGTCGCCTACGACACCATCCACAATGTAACTGGCCTGACTGGCACTTGGTCGTCGGGAAGCCAGGGTGTGCTTACTGGCCCAGTCAGTCGTTCCGATGAATGGTTGTGCACGTCTTTCATGCCACACAGGGCTTTGCTTCACCCAACAACATGACATTCACCTATCCACCCACCACCGGCATGTCTTATTCCTTGTGAGTCGATTTATCGTGATGGGTGCACACGGCTGAGATGGCGTAGCACCCAAGACGGCTACTACGAGGTTGCACGCTACCGTATGCAGGGCAACGGTAACATCTCCCGATTTTCCCCGCATCTTTGGTACTCACCCCCACTAGGCAGCCAACCCAACTGTATCACCGGTGTCATGAACTGGTTCCACGGCACTTACCAGCTCCTCGCTAATGGCTCCATGCTGTTCGTTCCATTCGGCGATGGCTACCAACAAATCCAAGACGCATGCGCGCCCGTGTCCAATTTCATCCAATCGTACAACGACACCGAGCTGTACATGCAGTGGAACATTTACCAGGACCCGGTGCAGGGGTACACACTGCAAATGTACGAAGCGTACGGGACGCCGTTACCGCCCATGTACCTTGTGACCGCCTCGCCGATTATGCTGCCGACTCAGGCGCTGAGAAATGTGTCGACCGCAGCGGCTGCGGCGGGGTCGCTGTCGACGAATGCGGGTGAGAGGGTGGGCGTATCATGGATGTTGGTGTCGGTCGTGGCACTTGGGATCGCATCGTTGCTTTAACCCTCCAGCCTCTCCTTTTATACCGCACAGGCGAACCATGGAGGATTGGTTCGCTCTTTTTTTCATACCTACCAGCACGCTAATAAAAATGTGTTTTACATGACGCACGAGCTCATCATCTCCATCGTTTTTTTGCAGATTACCATGATGCCATTTACCCTTGCACTCGTGTTTCAGATCTGAAGCTCGACGGGCGACGTTTAGGACGCTTGCGTGTGTTCGAGAGGATGCCTACTTTCTTCTCATACCTCTGGAACGATGCGGCGTGGACATTCGTTCAAATTACGAGGACCTTGTTTTACTACGTTCATTTTTCCTTCACTTTTTAAAAATACCCATGCAGACACAATAGAAGGATGCTCGACGCACACGGACAGACTCCACTGCCTGGAAGCAACATCGCAGCAATCCTCGAAAAACCGTTGATAGTGACGTTGATCTTATGCGCGTGGGCGCCAGCCAGTGACGGCGGGGATCATCGATCACATCATCCCGTGAGAGGTCAAACAGGGTCTATTGAATGGTGTTGGCAAGCGGAGCTGGCTTCCTGAGGTCGCTGTAAAAGATCGAACTCTCTTAATAGCCAAATGTGGATTGCACAAGTCATAGGGCAGTCATTGGGCTTCAGGCCTGTTTCGTTTTCAGCGAGGATGGCTCTAGCAAGCTAGCGTTCAGGGTTCCCCTCCAGAATCCAACACCAGCACACGATGATAAGGTCACGAGACGAGTGACTCATAAATCACCTTGGAACTTGGCGCCGGTGCCTGTTTCCAAGAACCCACTTGGGGGGGACGCCCAAGATGGCAGCATGAACGTGCAATCCATACTTATGTGGGTGAGGCGGTGATAAGTAGCGTCTCATACGTACGATGGTCCCTATCGTCCGCCGCTGGCAGCCCACATTGCGGACGAATGGCGGTACTGTCTCAGTCTGTCTGACGCGTGACACTGTCAAGAACGCGACGTACGTTTCGAATTGTATGGTTGAGTCGTAAGGATGACTCGGAGAAGGACTCACTTTCAGCCCAGAAAATGTGCAAGACAGACACGCGTGTCAATAAATAACGGGCAGCTTATGTATGATTTTCACCGAGTCGTACTAGCGGTTTATTGCTTACAGTACGGCATGCATGAGGCGGTATCACCAAGGTTCAGTTCAAACATTTGGGCCCCATTCCGAGATGATACCCTTCGAAGCCCGTCCCAGTGCCACATCATTTATCTTAAATATCAAGCCAGCTGCGGTCGAGGAGATGCAGAAGCCCACATGTCCGCAACGTGTCGATTGCTCAGCCTTCTCCCAGAAACGAGCTACGGCGCGGTGCTGAGCTTTGTCGCCATCCTGCTCGTCGCCGCTGTCCTTGTCAGGTTGTTCAGGCCTTCTCCGGTGAGTGTCGTGCACGTTTTTACCCCTCCGTCCTGATGCGCGACCCCAGTTGGATGCGATACCCACCGTAGGCCACACCTGGCTCGGCGCGTGGTGGGCCGGCCTCACGTTTTTGATCAATGGGATCGACGTGGTGCAGGACGGATATGACAAGGCAAGGTTCTGCACTGCCCGCGTCCTACACGCGCATTCATGGTGTTTCAGTACAACAAATCGCCGTTCAAGGTCAAGGCGTTTCACAGCTGGATGGTCGTCCTCGGGAGCCATGCGCACATTGAAGAATTGCGGAGGGCGCCCGACGACGTGGTGTCGTTTGACATGGCCGCCGCGGATGCAAGTCCTTTTTTTGCCCCTGCGCGATGTACATGTGTGTTGAACGTCGAGAGCAGGAGCTTCAGGTCGATTACACGATGAGTCCTCGGATACATCAGAACCCGTATCATGTGTCGGTCATGCGCACACAATTGACGCGGAATATCGGCGCGTTGTATCCGGAGCTTAGAAATGAGATCATGACTGCCTTTGACGATATTCTCGATCTCAAGGGGAACGGTGAGCATCTCGTTCCCGTCCGTGCTTGGCGCTTATGAATCCACAGAATGGAAGAGCGTATCTGCGCTCAGCAGTATGCAACACGTGGTTTGCAGAGCGAGCAATCGCATATTTGTTGGACTTGCATTATGTGTGTTCACTACCCCGTCTTGTGTTTCGTTTTGACTCTGACCGCCCCTAGGTCGTGACCCTGAGTGGATAGATCTCAACATACAATATACGCTTTTTGTCAGCAAGGGGTCGGTTATCGTCAGACTGTTCCCCGAGGTTCTAAAGCCGTCAGTCACTTTAATTTACCCGGTTCGACCAACGTTTCGACCACGATGACAGCCTGGCCACTCGGTTCTTGACGGACATCGTTCATAGCAAGGAGCGTGCCAGGAAGCTGATTGGCCCGATAATCGAGGAACGTCAAAAGTATCTGAATGAGTATGGAAATCAGTGGGGAGACAAACCTGTCGGTTAATCTCTTCTGGAAATCAAATTCGTGCTGACTTGATTTCTTGCAGAACGACTGTTTATCGTGGTTGATGGATGAGGCAGAGGGTGTGGACTCAACGGTGGAAGCATTGGTGACTCGCGTGTTGGTCCTGAATTTTACTGCGATACATGTGTGTTCATCTCGTCGTCTCGTCGTATTCAATGCTCACATTAGATTTTGGGACAGACCACTGCTTCAGTACGTTCTAATCGATCTTATGTTCCTCACGCACGCCGAGTTGACGGTCGCTTTAAAGAGCTTCACTCATGCACTCTTCTACCTCGCAGCACATCCTCAGTACGTTCAACCACTTCGCAAGGAAGTGGAAACCATTGTTCACCGGGAGGGGTGGTCCAAAGCTTCACTGAGCAAGATGCACAAAGTAGATAGCTTTCTCAAGGAATGCCAACGTCGAGAAGGCCACATTGCAGGTACGTATCGTTGTCCGAACATGTCTGCTGCTGATCATCCTGCCTGATCAGTCACCTTGGTTCGCAAAACGTTGAAAGACTTTATGTTGTCGGACGGGACGCTCATACCCAAAGGCACGAATATCGCTGCAGCCGGTCGTGCAGTGCATTATGATGAAACGCTGTACCCAAACGCCCATGCATTCGAGCCGTTCCGATTCTCGGACATGCGTCAAGACGGGGAGGGTGCAAAACATCAGTTTGTGTCGACGTCGGCCGAGTACTTGGGATTCGGCCATGGTCAGCATGCCTGGTATGGTCTTGTTGTCATGATTTCGGATACACGGCTGACGACATCATAGCCCTGGACGGTTCTTTGCTGCGATCGAGTTGAAAACCATGTTTGCGCACGTCGTGCTGACGTATGACGTCAGGTTGGAGGATGGGATGACACGCCCAGAGATGATTCATGTGGGGGCTGCCATGTCGCCTGATCCAAGTGTAAAGATCTTGTTCAGAAGAAGGGACTAGGTGATTTTCCTTGAGTGTTTATTCATGAACACTGGATGAAACGTCGTGAACGTGCTGCCATATATCAACCATGGACATTTATACGATTAATATATATATATATATATCTTTTTTGTGCATTCGATATCTTGTTTTCTTATCACATTCCTTGATATATATCCCTGGTAAAGGCTGGTGCTCTTGGTATCAATTTCATTTGGGCCAGATTCTGCTTTTCTCTTTGTGTTCTAGGTGATTAAGGAATTAGATCAAGATGTGATCAGATAGAGTGGGGATACTGTAGCACAGATAGAACTGCTACTAGATATATTACATTGCATGCTTGTCAGAAGTGCAACTCTGGAACTTCAGAGTCCCTGAGGATGAACTCCAATGTGAACTCCTTTTTGCTCCTTTTACTCTTTCTGGACTCACTCTATCCTTGTAGTATAGTAGATCATTGTGTAGATCCATACTGAGATCATCCTAACTGCCCTGACCTTGTGGTACTGTGCCTTTCACTCTTCCTACAGTAGAACACCTAGTTTCACCTATCCTACTCTAGAGTGTTCTAGAGTTATCTAGAGTTTAGTGAGCATGTGTGTATTTTACTCTCAAACTTTCTCCCTCTCACCTTAGTTGTGTCTCCACACTGGTAGCACAGTATGAGGTGAGAACCTTGATTTCATTCTTAGTTACTATACTTAGTATTGCGGCTGCT
>JBBPUC010000717.1:0-12752 GCA_038094375.1 Tubosaeta aff. heterosetosa
CGCGAGGTGGATGAGTTGCGACATGATTTCGTGAGCAGACTCGAGAGTATTTGCATGACGACACATCTGTGCCCCGGCATTGATGAGAGATTTGAAAGCCCCGCTCTTCAAGTTAGCCTCCCTGTGGTTTCCTTCCTCCTCCGTGACGCGGCTCCAGTTCGTAGTAACGATACAAACATTCGTGAGATTCTTTTCTCCACAGAGAGAGGAGAACATGTTAAGGTTCTTTCTTGAGGTGCCACCGACTCGTGGGTCCGAAATGCGATGCATGTAGATGATTCCATTAACATTGATTTTCTCTCTACGATTCTGATCAAGAACTCGGAAGACGAGCGAATACAAGTACTTACCCGCTCTCAGGCTCCAGAAACCGGACAATGTCCCCAAGAAGGTCAACATCAGTGACAGCCTCCCTAGAGTCGTCGAAGCCGGGGGTATCTATGAGCGTGATGGAACGACCAGTCTCCCGATCGATGTAGCGAGCCGTAGAGACTCCAAATGTTTCTGATTGTCGGCTGTGATCGATACAAATTCCATCGTCACCGGTGAGAAGATTGATGAACTAGTTGCGACAAACATAAGAACACGGAGGGGATCTTTGAAAGCACTCACGGTCGATTTTCCTGCCACAGGAATTGATACGATTCAGTTTGAACCTCATACAATCACCATCGAGATATACGTACCCGTGCCGGTCGCGCCCATAATGCTGTTGGATCAAATTTCAGCGAATTCGGAATCACCTTGAGCGACAAAAGTATACATACAGAATCACGGCAGGCGTGCGTCTTTGCCTATTTAATTGCTGCACACCAACAGGAAGCTTCTCCGGAAGCATGGACGTCGATTGTGTCACGTTTTCATGAGTGGCAGATAATTTAGCCGCCTGGCATCCACTGGCACTCTGATTTGCCTGTCGCTCGTACTCGGCCTTTTCTGCTTTCCCCTCGCGCCGGGCAGGCTCTGTTACTTTTCCAATATTAGTGCCAGCCGTTCGCTGATCTAGCCCCTGTGGTTCCTTGGCAGTTTCGTTCTCCCTTGCATCCTGCCCATTATTTCGTTCCAACATCTGCTTATTTTGTGGTCCCGTGCGTGCTCCGGAAGGGTCTTCCTTCGAATATGGGGTCGAGGCGTCACATCTTCTCGCGCCCAGCCTAGTATCTTGTTCTATCCTTTGAGATTCCGTGCGTGTCACGGAGGGCCTTGAACTTGAACTTTGAGCCACCCCATCGCGTCCCGTCCCATCCAGCCTAACATTATTTTGCTGCTCAGTTGTACCCTCGCTTCTCTCGAGTGTCTTCCTAAATGTCTCCGGTTCCCTTCGTTCGGGCGTAGAGCCAGCGTACATCATGGCCAGCGTGACTTGCAATTTCTGGCGATCAGCGTCGGCGTGTTTCATCTTTTCCACTAGAACCCGGCGTTCCTCCTCCTGTTCAGCCACTAGAGCTTGATTCTCCTCCTTCTGTGCTTCCTTCACTTCTCTCTCTAGCTCTGCCAACTCTTGTTCACGTTTCTTTCTCAATTCCCATGCCTCTGCCATAAGTACCTGTCCGGCGCTAGTATCCTCTAGTTTCTTGCCAGCGCGCACCTCCTCCTGTATTTTCATCGTCATCGATGGCAGGGGAATGAGCTCCGACATGATCAGCTGAGCAGACTCGAGAGTATTTGCATGACGATGCATACGTGCCCCGGCATAAATGAGAGGTTTGAAAGCGCCGTTCATCAAGTCGGCCTCTCGGTACTTTCCTTCCTCCTCCGTGACGCGGCTCCAGTTCGTGGTAATGATACGGACATTGGCGAGATTCTGTTCTCCGCAGAGTGAGTAGAACATTTTAAGGTTCCTTCTCGAGGCACCACCGACTCGTGGGTCCGAAATGCGGTGCATGAAGATAATTCCATTAACATTTATTCTCGCTCTGCGATTTTGATCAGGACTCGGAAGACGAACGAATGAATGTACTTGCCCGCTCTCAGGCTCCAGAAACTGGACAATTTTCCCTAGAAGGTCGATATCAGTCGCACCCTCTCTGGAATCATCGAAGCCGGGGGTATCTACGAGCGTGATGGAACGACCAGTCGCCTGATCGATGTAATGAGCCGTATCGAGTTTGAATGTTTCAGATTGGTGGCTGTGGCCGATGCGAATTTCATTGTCACCGGTAAGAAGATTGATGAACTAGTTGCGACAAACATAAGAACACGGAGGGGAGTACTGAAAACACTCACAGTCGATTTTCCTGCCACAGGAATTTGTACGGTTTAGTCTGCACCCCACACGATTGCAACAGGGTATACGTACCGGTGCTGGTCGCACCCATAACACTGTTGGATTAATAATCAGTCCGGGGCTCAAAATTACCTCGAGCATCCAAAGTATACATACAGAATCACCACATGCTTGTGTTGCTGCCCCTTTGATTGCCGCACACCAACAGGAGGCTTCTTTGGAAACACGGACGTCAGTTGTGTCACGCTTCCACGACTGGCAGTCGATTCAACCATTTCCTGGCGTCCACTAGCGAACTGATTCGCCCGTCCCTCATACTCAGCATTCCCCATCATCCCCTCGCGCTCAGCGGACCCTACCACTTTTTTATTGGTGTCAGCGATTCGTGGCTCATCTCGCCTCTCGGCAGCTCCATTTTCCAATCGCGTCACGTGTTCACGAGCGGCACTTGGTTGAGCGAGTAGTGTGTTCTCCAGGTGCACGAGCTTAGCCTCTAGCTCCTCCAATTTGGACTGGTTAACCTCTGCACGCATTATCTTCTCCTCCAGGGTCTTGTGTTCAAGTTCGAATTCGGCTCTCAACACCTGGTTACTCTCCTTCGTTTCCTTTCTTAACTCAGCCATGTCCCGCTCGTACTTCCTTTGTAGTTCCTGTAACTGTGTCATGAGCCTGCCAACATCCGGACCCATCAGAGTCATGCCAACCTGCACTTCCTTTGAATGAGGAGCCGAGGCGCCGCACCCTCTCGCGTCAAACCCAGTATTTTGTTCCAGCGCCTGGTTCCTGTGAGATTCCGTGCATGTCCCGGGCCCTACCCTCAAACCCTGAGCCACGCCAACATGTCCTGTCACACCCAGCCCAACATTACTGTGCACTTCAGGCATGCCCTCCCTCCTCTCGTGTATCTTCACAGGTGTCTCCGATCCACCTCGTTCGGACGTAGAGCCAGCATGCATCATAGCTAGCGTAACTTGCAATTTCTGGCAATCAACGTCGGCGTGTTCTATCTTTTCCGCAAGAACCCGGCGCTCCTCCTCCAGTTCGGCTAGTAGAGCCGGATTTTTTTCTTCCTCTGCTTCATTCACTTCACTCTCTATCCCAGCCAACTCCCGTCGACATTTCTTTCTCAATGCCTGCACCTCTGCCATAAGTACCTGTCCGGCGCCAGTGTCTGCTAGTTTCTTGCCATCGCACATATCTGCCTGTATCTTCATCGTTATCGATGGGAGGGGAATGAGCTCCGACATGATCTGGTGGGCAGACTCGACAGTATTTGCATGACGATGCATACGTGCCCCGGCTTCAACGAGAGATTTGAAATCGCCGTTCATCAAGTCGGCCTCTCGGTACTTTCCTTCCTCCTCCATGACGCGGCTCCAGTTCGTAGTAACGATACGGACATTGGCGAGATTCTGTTCTCCGCAGAGCAAGCAGAGCATTTTAAGGTTCCTTCTCGAGGTACCACCGACTCGTGGGTCCGAAATGCGGTGCATGATGATAATTCCATTAATGTTTATTCTCTCTCTGCGATTTTGATTAGGGCTCGGAAGGTGAACGAATAAAGGTACTTGCCTGCTGCTAGGCTCCAGAAACTGGACAATTTTCCCGAGAAGATCAGTATCAGTAGGGCTGCCAAAGTTCAGTTCAGTTCAGTTCGGCCCCCCCTTATGGTGAACCTGAACCTGAACCTACTGATGATATCCGAACCTGAACCTGAACCTGAACTGAACCTACATGAACTAGTTCATGTAGGTTCAGAACTGGTTCAGAACCAGTTCAGAACCTGAACCTCATATAAACTCTAAGTATTTGCAAAAGTCTCTTAGCAAATCACTAAAAATCTTTTTGAAGGATTAGTCTTTTTTCACATGTTGCTGTGGAAATACTTAGATTAGTGTGACAACAAGTAGTACTAACTAATAGCTTTCTAGAAATATTTTATTTGTCCAAATCAGCTCATAGGATCATGAGATATGATTAATTTCAAGTTATATGTTATATCTAAATGTAGAGATTCTAAAACCAGTTGTACAAAGTCTAATAGCTAAATATCTAAGGAAATTCAGAGAAGTCCCTAAGAGTATATGGAGAGGCTATTTTAGTTGCAACTAGATGTGACTGGCTTTTGATGGTTTTTTGATTTTTCCAAACCAAGACAACTGGCAACTAGACTGGTTACAACTAGAAGCAACCACAGCTGTAGTAGAAAGACATGATTTACTGATACCTTATAGATATGTATAGAGCTTCCTTATACAAATTGTATGATTCCATAGCCAATTAAAAATGTGAACTAATTTTCTCACATGTAGGGATGGAATGTATTTACTCCTACTAGCTCAGGGAAAGGCCTCTGCTTCCTGAACTGCTGGGACATCAGTCTCATGCATATAGACTACCTGAGAACAATTTGTGCCTAGGGATATATGTAGCCAATCAAAAAGTGAACATATGTTTTGTTTCTCACTGTTTTCTCATACATTTCATATGTTCTTTTGGCTCTCCTGCTCCCAAATTTCAAGCAAACATTTCGTAAACTTGGATATATGATGTACTATATGTATACTACAGTACTGAGTAGTTGCCCTGAAGAATGGATGAGAGAGGTTGACTGCTTTTTGATTTTCAGCATATACTCATCTGTTGTTAAGCTCGGTTCTCCAATGCTCCGGAGGAACTCCGAGGGGTCAGGAGTTGAGGAGTTATCAGGGTTGGTGGGCCTTGGCACAGGATTTATGTGTCACGCCCTTGCATAGGTTTGGGCCCTTAGGAGTTAGGAGATGGAGATGGAGAGTTAGGAGATGGAGTTATGGAGTAGGAGTTCTTGGGTGGAGTACCAGAGGACTAATTCGATATTCTGACTAAAGTACATTGGAGAGTATCTACAAGTTTATATAGTGTGGAGATGCACTGGAATTACTACGGATTGATAATATGGAACATTACATGACAAAGACAGAAGACAAGAAAGACAGATGCCAGAGCTGTGCACTGGGAATAGAGATAACCAGAATAACCTAAAAAGAACAAGAATATACATAAGAGGAAATGTCACATGGTCCAGAGGTCAGGTGATGCGTAAATCAGGAGATCACATCAGAGTTCGCAGGAGATGAACATCAGATGTCCAGAGTTAGGAACGGCATATGATATCTGTCCAGAAAGGGATATGTTCTGGATGGACAGAGAGGTTGTGTATTCTCTAGAACATTACACCAGGTACAGGGATGATACAGGAATTGTCAGGTATAGATACATAGTTTTTGCACTACTGTACTACTACATACATAACAATGCAACAGATGATGTATTATGATGTCTATGACAAGCAAGAGTGGCTATCACATCACCTATTTACTATAATCAGAGTAGATTGTGCATCATACTGCCAAGATCCTCTACCTCTTCTTTATAGTTCTCTATTATTCTTCAATATTACTGTATTTCCTATTATCCTCTAGTATTTACAGTCTGTTCTAGTTCTGTCCAAAGTTAGGATATTAATAGAGGAAAAGTGCTGTCTAAGTTGTCTTACTGATGTACATATATCCACCAAAATACTAGGTTCAGAACTGGTTCGAACCAGTTCTAAAAAATTTGAGAGCTGCCGAACCTGAACCTGAACCTAGTGACCATCCCCCGAACCTGAACCTGAACTGAACCTGAACCTGTAGGTTCAGTTCAGAGGTTCAGGTTCGAACCTTAGGTTCTGGACTGAACTTTGGCAGCCCTAGGTATCAGTGACGTCCCCCCTCGAATCGTCGAATCCGGGGGCATCAATAAGCATGACGGAATGAATGACCAGTTGACCGGTCACTGTAATGAGCTGTATGGAATTCGAATGTTTCAGATTCTTTGTTGTGACCAGTGCGAATCTCATTGTCGCCAGTAAGAAGATTGATGAACTAGTAACGGGAAAGATAAGATCACAGGGGCAAACTTTAAAAGCACTCACAGTCGATTTTCCTGCCACAGGAATTGATATAATCAGTTCTGACCACTTGCGGTCGATATACATATATGTACACACCTGTGCCAGTCACACCCATAACACTGTTAAATTTATTTCAGCGGACTCAGAATCACCTCCAGCAACCGAAGTATACATACAGAATTACGGCACTAGCGCGTTGTCGTCCCTTGTCCCGATAGGCACTTAATTCAGCCAACATCTTGCTACATTCACTGACCAGCTGATTCATAACGTGAGCGATTTGCCGCTCTAACTCATCTTGCCTCTTAGCAGCGTCGTTCTCCAATCGTTTCACAGTTTCACGAGTGGCAGCTACTTCAGTAAGTAACATGCAGCGCTCATCGGCCCATCGATTCTCTAGTCGCGCAAGCACTGCCTTTTCTTCTGCCCTTGCTTTTCATTTCTCTTCACGGTGTTCCTCTAGCGTCTTCTCCAATTTCCCCCAGTTGACATCCACACGCTTTAATTTCTCCTCCAGGGCCTTGAATTGAAGTTCGAATTCCGCTCGTAACGCCTCGTTACTTTCCTTTGCTGCTATTTCCATCTCCTTTCTTAACTCAGCCATCTTCTGCTCATGCTTCTTTTGCAGCTCCTTCATATCTCCCGTGAGCACCTGGCCAGTACCTGTGGCTGCCAGAGTCATGCCAGCCTGCACTTCCTCCTGGATCGCGGTAGTCACTACCTCGAGCAGAATGAGCTCTGACATGATATGTGATGCAGACTCAACAGTGCCTGTGTGACGATGCATCCGTGCACCGGCTTCAATGAGAGGTTCGAAGGCGCCATTCATCAAGTCGGCCTCTCGGTAGTTACCTTCTTCCTCTGTGACGCGGCTCCAGTTCGTGGTAACGATGCAAACATTAGCGAGGGTCTTTTCTCCACAAAGCGAGTGGAACATTCGAAGGTTCTTTCGCGAGACACTACCAATTCGGGGGTCCGAAATGCGGTGGATATAGATCAGACCGTTGAGCTTCCGGCTCTTCCTGCATAGTCCTGGTAATTAGAATTCTGATGAGGGGGTTTAAACAAGAACACCTACCCACTCTCTGGTTCGAGATAATCTACGATTTGTTGGAGAATGTCAGTATCTGTGATACCCTCCCTAGAGTCGTCAAAGCCCGGGGTGTCGATGAGCATGACATGGCGACCGGTCGCCTTATCGATGTAGTTGGCTGTTTGGATGCTAGACGTTTCGGAATCTTGGTTGTGACCGATGCGGATCATATCATCGTTGGTGAGCAGATGGATGAACTACATGTGGCGAACGTGAGTTTGTGTCTGACAAACCTCACCAGTACTCACTGTTGACTTTCCTGGAAGACGAACAGTAAAGAAAAGGTCAAGTTAGTGTCAGAGTGTGACAGGACGTAGTGTTTAGATTGGAAAGGCCAACGTACCCATACCAGTCGCACCAATGACTCTGTGGCAAACAAATCAGTTTAAAAGGATAATTGGCACGTTGAGAGCACGTACGCAAAAACTACGTTAGGCGCTGATTCATGCGTTCTGATCGACATGGCCGAGCTGTTGGTACCCGTCCCCTGGAGAGCCATATTCACCAACCGCGCGAGCTCAACCTTTTCCTCCTCCCTCCGTTTTCATCCCGTTTCGCGTTGTTCCTCTACCATCTTGGCTCGGTCTGTACATATTATCTTCTCCTCCAGGGTCTTACGTTCAAGTTCAAATTCGGCTTTCAATGCCTGGTTATTCTCCTTTGCTTCTTTTCTTAACTCAGCCATCTCCCGCTCATACCTCCTTTGTAGTTCCTGTAACTCTGCCACGAGCACCCTGCCGACACCCGGTCCCATCACAGTCATGCCAGCTCGCACTTCCTCCTGGTCCGCGGTCGTTACTGCCTCGAAGGGAATGAGCTCCAACATGATATCCCATGCAGATTCTACGGTGTCCGCGCAGCGACGCATCTGTGCCCCGGCGTCGATCAGAGGTTTGAATGCGCCGTCCCTCAGGTTAGCCTCTCGGCAGATTCCTTCTTCTTCTACGACGTAGCTCCAGTGCTCCGTAACGATACGAACGTTGGCAAGGTTTTGTTCTCCGCAAAGCGAGTAAAACATTTTGAGGGTCTTTTTCGAGACACCGCCGACTCGGGAATTCAAAATGGGGTGTACAGAGATGAGACCATCGAGTTTCCATCTCTTCCTATGTAGCCCCCAAGATTAGGAATCCGGCAAGGAATGCACACAGGAACGCTCACTCATCTACAATTCGTCGGAGAATGTCTGTCGTTGCGATACCTCCCCTAGAGTCGTCGAAATCCGGGGTATCAATGAGCATAATGTGGAATCTGGTCGGCTGATGAATGTAGTTGGCCACTTGGGTGTTAAGTAGTTTGTAATGTTGAACAGGACTGATTTGGGTCATGTCGTGGGTAAGCAGACGGAAGAACTGGATGCGATGTGCGTGAGTTTGTGTTTAAAAAAGCTCACGAACACTCACTGTTGACTCTCCTGGAAATCGAGTAGTAAAAGAAACGATTCAAGTTAGCGTCAGGACAAAACATACTGTTGGAATTGGAAAGGCCAACGTACCTGCACGAGCTGCACCCATGATTCTGTGGTAAACGTGTCAACTTGACAGGATAACTGGCATGTCAAGAACACGTACGCAAAAACTAGAGAATCTTTTTTTTGCGCTATGTTCGCCATGGTGGCGAGAGGGGATCAGAAGATTCATTGGGGTGAGCGAAATGCCTTTTATCTTCTGTGCATTGCTGTAGAACGGGTATCGCCGAACGGGTTACATCACGACCCTAGATATCAATCGACGCAGACGTGCGTGCCGGTGAACGCCGCATGAGTTGATGCATGCAGTTGAATCCAAAGGTACCGATATCACTGGGCTGTGCTGTAGCATCCATTTGATGGGTAGCCCAATCCTGGAAACTCCTCCGATAGATGGCTGTTCTCCCGTCCTCCCCCTAACGGGATAGGTTATGCTAATGGCTATGTCCCGCTTGGGTGCGCAGTGATAGCGAAGGGATTGTCAAGTGTGAGACTCACTTGACTTGAGAGAGTGAAGCTCGGTAAGGTATCGGACAATAGTCCGGGTTGATAGAGTTGAACGATGAGGGCTAAGCTGTATAGCCAAGAGCAGGAAAGGGGACTTGATTGATCTGTGATCTAATCAAGGTACAGGAGGATAATCTGTACGTTATGTGCTGTGCACTATTCTACTGTAGCCCTATCTAATCGATCTATTTATACGTAAAGATAGTGGCCATGTCAGATAACCATAGATAGAGTGACATAGCAGTTAGGCAGTGCACATAGCCTTTAAGGCAATGCATCCCTGTGTATACCTGTGCAATACCTGTGTTATGCACAGCTAATGGGCTGTGTGTACAGCTCTGTGAGTCATACCTAGTCAGTGTGAGTCAGTATGACTCATACACAGTTACTATGACATCATAGATAAGATATGATGTCATCATCAGTCATGAGTCTAGATGAGTGTCTATATGAGGCTGTGTATGATCTAGACTTTGATCATGTATATGATCAACTAATCAATCTAAGTGTTGACCGATTAGATGACTGATTAGCTAGTGTATTAGGATCTGTGTCCTAATCATACACTACCATTTCGTCACCCCCTGCAGGACACACCGAAGCCCAGATAAAAGTCGCTATGGTGGTCTAACGCTAGTGCGTGAGTACGCACCTGCAACGTGCATATTATCCACTCCTTGGTTCGCCGTACTGCGTGCAATGTGGGCGGGCACTTCAACCTTGCAAGACTAAGTACTGTACTAGCTCACTGAATTCCTCAGGCAATGGTGAGAGTCTATGGCGCGCGAAGAACGAGCCATAGACCCAAGTCTTCGGACAAGCGCAGGCGAAGCGGCGTTCGCCAGCGCCTTGTTGTCTCGCGCCACGCCATGCTTGTCATGCCCGGCTCAGTCCTCGCCGCTCTTCATCGCACCCACCCACCACTCCCAGGCCTCAAACTACGTTTTGGTGCCTCGCAGCCATCTCTCCCTGGGATCCCGAGCACGTTAGCTTATAGGCCAAGTGTTCTGCGAGGTGCTCCCACCCACACTCGCAGCTCACGCTCACCCTCCTGCTGTCCGGGATCAGAAAGCACTCCGCGCTTTCACCCACACCATCCACTCACTCAGCCACCTCTCTTGCCTCCCCACACCGCGCACCCGCAGCGCAGTCCAAAGATAGCTATCACTCATCCATAGCTGTTACTTCAGCAATAGTCACCCATAGTTGAAGGCCTTGAAACAATCAAAGCCACACTTAGGGGTTGGTATTCGGCACATATCCAGGCGTACTTTAAAACAGTCTTACCGTAAAGATATCGTCAAAAAGATGACAGAACAAATCGAAAGTGGCACGAATGAACTGGTCTTTGATAAGCGGGGTGGATGGTGCAGTGTGCGATGGCTTTGGAATGCCTATCGTATTGTCAATTAGTCAAACATTGCGTAGAATGACAACGCGTCACTTACGCTGTATCCTAGGCATTTGCGTCCAGGATCTCGATCTGTCCTACGAGCATCTGACATGCTTTGCGACTCGGCAGAAGCCGCGCCAGCTGATAATCACAGACCCCATGTTCTTGAAAAAGTTGGACGATGGACAAGAAAAAGTGGTGGCAGATCCAGAAGGAATAAGACCCAAAGACGAATTGATGATTGCTCATGAAGGACATTGATGACGATAGTGCTGTTCCCAGCGATCGGGTGATTACCAAAACAATATTGACTGGGCATGGCCTAAGGTAGTGGGATTGAGCCGGATGGATAGGCCGAATCTCGGAGATGGCTGAGGTTGCAATGCAAGCCAAGGACTCTTCACTAGGCAGTGGGAAGCGAAAGCGCAAGGACACATTCTGGCCGAACGTTGAACAATGTTAATGAAGGACGGGCACAATCATCACAAAAATTGCATAAGTGGGCTATGTGCATATATGGTGTTATAGGGTAATATATTTGCTGCGCGAGTCATCCTGGTCGTCGTGATTCAAGTGTTTCATATATGAGAGTTTCCAGGACATTGCATGTCATCAGAAAGCGAGCCACGCTGTCAGAGTAGTAGCCACGCCACCAGATCAGTCGAGTTGCTCAAGGTCCTCTAATACCATCTAGTCTTTCTATGCAACAGAATACCATCTATTGCAGTTAAAACACTACAGCCAATCTAATCCCATCTATCCGATGCACGAATGATACAACCCATCCACTATAAAAGAATGTAGCATCTGATGACCATATAGCCTACAAGCAGTGACCCCATTGAACGATACTTGAGTGTGGATGAGAGTCTGCGCAGTGTGAATAGAACAAAAGAAACTATTATGTGACTTCGAAGTCAGTTCCTATTAGGCCTGGAGGAGCAGCACACACATTACTTGCGGCCCTGCCTGGCCTTCTTGGTAGTCTGGACACTAACGACAGTGTCATCCACTGGTTCCTCCTCCATGGGCGCAGGCCTCTTATGTGCTGTACCCTTGCCCTTCCTCATGTTTTGGATTGGTGTGAGTGGTCCCACCTCCGAAAGCGGACTGTCAGCACCGTTCGCCGTGGTCGATCTTAATGGCGTGGCCAGGAGAGTTTTGGTAGTTGAGGCTGTGGAGCTGGCGCAACCAATTGTTGATGATCCAGACGCTGATGCTCAGGCAGGTGAAGTCATTTCCATGCCCTGAGGGAGGATACCAGATATGGCAGAGCGAGTGGGGTTAGAGGTGCGACAATGAGTTGATGAACTTGCAGTGGACAACAAAAGAGGGTCCAAATCAAATGAACCCAAGTCAGCGGACTCGTTAGAGAAATGGGCCTCCATCTCGAGGCAAAGTTTGTCCACCGTGGTCATGTGCCCCACAGGGTTGCCATATCTATCAACTGTCTTGTCATTTTGAAGGCCCATCCTGCCGTTCTCGTTTCCAAAAATTTCCCTTTAAAAGTGAGTGCATCGGTGACCATCGCCATGAAATAGTAACAATCCTTACTTGTTCCACCATTGCAACAAGTCTTCCTTCCACCTTTTCAAGTTCGGATGTTTGATAAATCAGATGATCCCGTGGTACATATCACTGTAGTTGAGCTCTCCATCCACCTCGTTCCATACGCTCTTTGAGGAGATCCCAAAGCGTGCCTGTGAGAGTCTAGCAGTGACCATGCGAACAAATAAGGTAATAAAAAACCTACTTGAATGCATACATATGCAATGTGCTCGGGCTCAATTGTCTTCACGTTGTTCAGAATAGCATTGCATGAGCGGTTCTTCTTATCGGGGGGTGCAATGGCAAATGTTGGACCAAGAAAGATATGACGAGCAACCTGAATTTTAAACAAGTAGCAATTACATCAAATTCGAATAATAGATGACATACCTGCACGAGGAAGTAGCTCTGAAAGAGCCCGTCCCAAATTTTCCTTCCCGGAGTATCAAACACCTGTCCGGTGTAGGAGCCCGAGGCTCCCTACGTTTGTAGGAGACGTCTTTCAGGTATTCTAGGTATCGTCATCCGTCGCGCAAGACCTTCCTTCGTGTCCCGTGTCTATCCGTGTCGATCCAGGTGGAATCC
>JBBPUC010000718.1:0-12704 GCA_038094375.1 Tubosaeta aff. heterosetosa
ACTTCGCCGACGACGCAGGAAACGGCGGGGGCCTACAAAGATCGGTCTGGCAATATCAAAACAGCCCGCAGACAACGCGTCGGAAACACTGCGAGAAAATACGGGGGCAAAAGTAGAGTGACTCGTAAAGTTGCTGGTATCTGGTATGTTGGAATCCTCCACGTCCGATGGCATCTCGAAGCCGGGTACTTGGTCCAGTTCATAGTTGCGCATCATGTCCTCGACGGCTTCGCGAATAGCCCTGGGATCCAAGTCTCTGGGACCAGCTGCTATCGCGACATCGCGCCAAAAGCGCTCTCGCAAGGAGAAATCTGAAGACATCAGCGGGTGGGAACGATGGATAGAGTTCGTTAAAACGATGATCAAGAACAATGGCGCACACGCATCGCATTTATTCGTGTTCAGAGTACAAGGGCGGGTCGAGGACAACCGCAGAGGAGGATAAACAGTCACACAGTTGGACCCACGAACGGCCTCGTCGGACAAGCCGCTCCGCTCAAGCCTGCCAAAAGCGTACAAGATGGTTGCAGTAGCGTTACAAAACTACAACGCTGCTGAGCCCACAGCATTAACGGCGCTGCACAACGTCGGGCACGACGAGCAAACAACCCGATTTCGGCCGAAACAGGCAAGTTACTTCAGACACAGCCACTCATACTACTGATACACTTTGAAAGATAAAAAAACAAACTCAATAGTTGCTCCCCAACACTTGAGGTGCACCTGCGCCAAGGCCCTCACCTTTTTAGGATTGCGAGCTATGTGGTGTAGCCAAAAGCAAGATAAACGGGCATACCTCCCTGTGTTTCCTGGGTCTTGCTTGTCACATCAGTTTGTGCCTGTACACCCTTCTCTGGCTCAGGCTGCCACTGAGCCCCCGTTTCAACAGTGGCCTGGGTAGGCTCCGGGGAAGCTGTTGCACCAGACACATCCTGTTTCGCAGGCTGCTGCTGTTGGGCCTGTGGCTGGGGTTGGGACTGATCACTGGTTGCCCCCACCTGAGTTGCGGTCGTAGTCGCGCCGGTCGCACCAGGTGCAGTGGTCCCCTTCATCTGCGCGACGCCCTGCTCAATCTCGGACCGACCTTTGGCGACGATGTCTTCGTCTCTGGCTTTGGCCTCCTCCGAACCTGATACTTGCTCGACTGCGCCCATTACGGATCCGCGTATGTTTTCACCGATGCCTGGTGCAATGAATGAGCGCCGTACATGGATAGGGGTCGACGTACCATGGACGACATGGGCCGCCCCTCTGAGTGTAGTGGTGAGAAAGACATGTGCACTGCTCTCGGACCAACTTACTTGATCTTTTCTGTGAAACTGGGATGATGTTTTTCGGGCTCTTGTGCTGACATGGAGGATGGTTTAGAAGTGAGCGTACACGTGTTTCCTCGTGACGTCGTTTTCTGCCACTGATGCAACGTGCCCCTCTGCACACGACCGAAGCTTAATACCGCTGATGTCATCGCACGTGGCTGTGTTGTATCATATCAATCACGTGATTATGTATCCATAATGAAACAGTCACCGAGACAACTGATCTGTGCTTGATATCGTACACACACTTTATTTCGCTGCATCGTCTACTACACTGCCTAGTACCATTACAAACACCATACGTGAAAAGTAGGCATGCCGAATCCGAAGAGAAGCCGGGAGCGTAATCTAGTAAAGCAAGGGCGGAAAGGAGAAAAGGATACTACGTGGTATAATGATATCAATAACAAGCCGGTGTGTATGCTACAATGCCTAGGATATACTGTCCTTCAAGATTCGTGCCTTGTTTTATGTGTTTTATCAGTCCGACGTGAGGAAAACATGAAGCGGTGGAGGAAATAGAGTATAAGAATAGTGCTCCGCATTCAAGCAAGGTTGAGGATCCAAACGTCAGGACCGACCTTGGTGCTTGACAGCCCCATGAACTGTGTCCGGCCCCGCAAGAAGTCAACCCGCTTCACACCCTTTTGGTGCTGCTCTTCGACCGCCTCCTTTGACGGTGCACGTCTGCAGCGGCTGTGGAACGCAAGAGACACCTCGTCCTTGAGTGCCTGCGTCGGCAGCATGTTGTACTCGGACTGCAGCACAGGGTGACGAAGGAAGCAGTACAGGGCTTCGATCAGGTCGCGGACCGAAATGTGATGCCTGGTGGGTGGGATGACCAGCCGCCATGGGAACTGCTCGATGAGCAACGTCATGGTGTGCATGCCGGGCTGCGTGGCTACCTCCTCGAGCACAGCTGCAGGAAGGCTCATCGGGGATGCATGCATGTTGGGGGCAAGTGTGTGGGGCGGAGAAGAGACGTCGTAAACGATGGGTGGGACGTAGGGATGGAATGCGAGCAGGGGATGGATAGCGACGGGGCCGACAGGGAGCGGGGGCAAGGCAAAATTATTCTGGGGAGGGGTGTGAGGCCCCGAAGACTCGCCTGAGGAGGGGAGCGACGACTCTGAGAAAGCCGGGGAGGGGGTGGACTTGGGGGAGTAAAAGATGTTGTCGTTGTCAAAGCGGACCTGCTTTTTGGGAAGCGACATCTTGGAGTAACCGCGGGTGCGACGCGAGCGACGAGGAGACACTCTGCGAAGGAGTGCGCGGAGGAAAGAAAAAAAAGAGGAGGTCTGGTGTGTGTGAGAAGGGATGATGATGGCCGTTGGGGGGGGGGAAGATTCGAGTATGGCGGATTATCTTTCGTCTGGGCGGGTGTTGTTATATCGTCGGGAGCGCAGCCCCCGACTTATGGGTGCATTGCCGCAGCGAGAAATTGAGTGGGTGAAATGACTTGGACACGATCGAGTACCGCCTTAAGGGCGGAAAGACAATATACAGCAATTGTAAGGTGTCCGGAGGCCAAGTGCCTTGTTATAGACGGAACCGAATCATCGTTCGCTAGACGCATCGCGGGACCTAACAATGACTCATCTCTGGTATGTTCGCCAGAGTGAGACCGCGGTGGTAGCGCGATCTCTACCGCTAAGTAAAACACTGCCTCAACTAGGCACAAGAAGTGGCCACGTCTGTCGATCGGTGGCTCAGCGAACCCCGCCCGCGTATTTCGTTGGACCGTCTTAGCTGGCTTGTCTCCGAGGAAGCGCATTACGAAGCCGACACTGCAGTGGATGACATCTACGCTCGGCGAGTGAGCGTCCGCACTTTCTCTTGGAATGTTCATCGGGGTCATACGAATCTCATTACGTAACTGGTCCATGGACCACCATTGACCCCGGGCACCCCTCTTAGAAATCTGCATCGCCCATATCAGTGGTCCTTGGGAAGCGATTTGTTCATGCCGTCAGCTTCGTAGGGTCTCATAGACCCCGAGGCACAAGAGACAAAAATTGCGTTCGACAAAAGAGTGCGTAGCGGTGCAGACATCTCTACTTGGGAAGTTGATCAATATAACACCCCACGGAGTTGCCGTCACACCGCAGTCTACGAGCGCTGAGACGGGGTCGCTGCGAGACGTGGCAGCGAGATCGTACTGATACAGACTAAAATATCTCCTTTCCCTTGGCCATTTCCCTATACTATCCCACCGACGGACGCTTATCCTTTTTCGGCTTCTTTCCCAGTCCGCGCCGTCCATACTTGGCTTGCTCCGACTTGGAGGCCCATTCCTTCGTTTCATTTATGGTTCCGCGCGCTATGAAAGCCCTAAATCGTACGCCTTTTTCTCTTGTCCGTGATTTGAAATAGCAAGAGTGATGGAACACTGATAGATGACGATGATATGTGTGGGCTTGGTGACGTACCGCAGTCAAAAGGAACGTTCCTCGAGAAACGGCCAAGTCGCGGGCGCAATCAAGCCGTCATACAAGGCGCCAATCTAGAATCTTCCGACCTACGAACCTACGAACGGGGCTGTCGGACAAGAGACACCAAACCCCGTTTATCGGTGTCTTGCTGTGTGGATCGGCCCACCGAGGGCCTCAGTCTCGCGGGGAGAGCGCGTTTAATCTGTCTGTCTTCCTCGCGTCTCGCTTGCACTGCCGAACGTCGATATAGGCACATTCAAATTTCATTGGCGTTTGCTTTTCATGCTATCCTATCGCAGCGACCGCGCTCGACATCGCCTTCGACAGCTTCATGACAGCGTGCTTCTCGGAATAAGGACAGACATACGAGGCTCCCTCTGCTGTGCTGCCCAAGATGTTCGTAGGGTTGGGGGTTCGACGCAAACTGAATCCGACCATCTCCGTGGTTGATCGGACAGGTGGGCCCCTCTCGCTCGTTCCATACGGTGATAATGATGGTGCCATGGTGTCTATCGGTAATAAATGATGGCGGAGATCTCCGCATGAATGATCAGGTCAATCTGACTATTTACATCCTTGTCTTCTTTCCTTGAAACATAGACAGACTTTGTGCGATGCGCTCTTCTACACGCGTATTCTTTTTGATATGAATAGAGGCAGATGAGAATGTCACCGCTCCACAAGGTCGGGGCACTGCATTGGATATGCATTCATGCACCGCTGCTTCCCCCACAAAAAAGGTACTCTGGAGCCATCCCGATCCCATCTATGGCAGAGTGCGACCCATCGCTTGATTCCGGGCTATTCTCCAGTGACCGAAATTGAAATAACCCCAGAGCAATGAGCAGGCGCTTAACAGGCGCTCGGGATGGCAGTCCGTGCGTCAAGCTCTCGCTTTATAAGCTACAGAGCGCTTCAAATGCATGCACCGCTCGTGCCTGTTTCGTGTAGATACCGTCTAGCCTTGCCCGGCCGCTGAGACGATCCGTCCTGCACAATGATATTCCGGCGCGGCTGGGCTACGAAGCCGTCCGTGCCGTTTGGTTTTAAACGCTGTGAAGCGCCTTCTGGAATGCTTCGGGCTGATGCTGCTGACGCCGTAAGGCTTGTAGGCCGTACACTGCAGAGGAAATTGGTCATTCACATGGTTCCATTCCAACGATGCGGCCACAGCGTATTCTCCAGTGACCGAAATTGAAATAACCCCAGAGCAATGAGCAGGCGCTAAGTTAACAGGCGCTCGGAGGGGCTCGGGATGGCAGTCCGTGCCTCGCTTTATAAGCTTTCGAATGCACCCCGCCGAGACGATCCGTCCCTGCACAATGATATTCCGGCGCGGCTGGGCTGCGAAGCCATCCGTGCCATTTGGTCTCAAACGCTGTGAAGCACCTTCTGGAATGTTTCGGGCTGATGCTGCCGACGCCGTAAAGCTTGTAGGCCGTACACTGCAGAGGAAATTGGTCATTCACACCAACGATGCGGCCACAGCGTCATTGCGCATGATCGCATCTGTCCCGAGAACTTGAATACTCATAAGCAAGAAATGATATGGCACTTCACTCGAGGATCTTATTCACACTGCCCGCAGCATCAAAAAATCGAACAGACCATGATGCCTGATCACTCGAAAAATCGCGTTGACTTGGAAGCAAGGCCCTCTGGGCCGGATCAGGTTTGGCTATAGAATGTTCCCGCATATTGAAGACATAACCCACTTTGCTTGTTGCTTCGACAACCACATGCTCACCTGATCGCATCATTTGCCAAGCCGAGGGCGGACAAGCTCCGCAGGCTTGACTCACACACTTCAGTCAGAAGCGCGTCTCGCCGAGCTGTTTATGGTTGTGTTGCGCCCCCGGGTGGCTTGGGATCGACCTACCTCTTCGGAACAGGTGCGGGAACGTTGGCAGACTTACCCGAGACGTCAAGATCCGACGGCTTCAGACAAATCTGTCTGACATTCCATCCGGCGCCGTGTACACTACTTGAAATGCATCCGAGTCCTGTTGGCGTCAGCAAGAATGAAAATTTATTTTGCGCCAAGTCGTCGGTGAAATCTTAGTTAGCGTACCTTGATGAACAATCGAGGTATGTCAATAATGGCTGCAGACACAGAGCCTTGACCATCGATTATGGTACTATGCATGAACGAACGCGCTTGAATGTATAGTGCGTCCAACTGGGCGGTCACCAGTTAATATCTGCTTGCCAGTTTGTTTCGTCAGAATTTGGACTAACATCTGTCACAAGTACTCACAGAAACGTCCGAGACTCCGAAATGAGCTCGCCCGTTCCATACCTGCGTGCTCTCTGACAGTGAGTTGTTCCAGATAACAGGGCGGAAAAGTCGACGACACAGCTGAAGCAGGCGCAAAGGTAGGGTTTATTCATGGCGTTGACTTTCCTCTGCTTATTGGTAAATCACTGGAGTCTCTAGAAACCGTGAATGTGCATGGAGTACTTCCGTCAACTCCCTCATAACTGGTACTCCGGTTTTCCCCCAAAGCTATGGAGCCAGCTATAAGGTGCATCGCTCAACGAGATTTGGGAAATACTATCGGTTATGAGGGGCTGTTGCTTGCATCTCGTAAAGGCTATCCGATGAAACGTTAGTGAATCGGTTTACGTAGTGTTTCTTCTGACCGATGCATTCATTCGATGGCATGCTTACTGCACGGGGCTAATAATGAACAAAGAGTCTCCAACACAAAAGTGGACCCAGAGAGGGCAACTCGTTACACTACATGTCATAGTGCTGTACAAACAATTCACGTGAGACGCATAATAGAAACGGAGACAAAAACGGTACAGGAACACACACAAGTCGGTGGCCCTCAGGTACTTGCAGCAAGGCAACAATCGAGATCATCCGAGCGAGCGCATTAGTCATCATCTTCCCACTCATCACCATCATTGTCAAGCGGTTTCCAGGTTGGGTAGACATCTTGCCACCTGGGAAATGGTTGATGTCCGTGAAGCACTTGCGAGCACGGTCGGTACTTACACATAATCTCCAGCATTTTCATCCTTTTTCCATACCGACCACGGTCGTTCGGCAATTCGCTGGAGCGTGAAGAGGGGTTTAAAGTCGTATGTTGCACTTGGGCGATAGACTGTGCGCAACATGTCGGACTGCGTGTCTGTCCACCACCCCTTTAGGCTCACCGCACCCAGGCCCGCAGGCTTGACGCGAAGGGCCACGGAGAGGGATTCTCCAGCTAGACAAGAATCCGGGTGAATAGCAGCGAGTCGGAGGAATAATCGCACTTGCTTTTATTGGACAGATACATGAGATATGCGGGGCAGGCGTACGTGCTCGTCACGAGGTACTTCCCTTCCAGTAGTCTGTCATCAAGGAGCTTCTTCAGGACCACCTCGGAGATGCGAGTTTGGAGGGGCCTGTAGAGAATCATGAGCGCGCCGCGTTTGTTACTTGGGAACTTCCAAGTCCCCTTGAGGAGAGATGGCAGAGTTCCGGGACCATTCCTGAGAGAAACTACAAGTGTACACTTTGAGTGGATGCTCATCATTGACAAGCTTACACATGGTGATCATCGTCATCATTCTGTTCTTTTTTGACGCCGGAGGAGGATATGATCTGGCTCTCCGAGATCTCAATCGTCTCTGGTGGGTAGCATTCAAAGTCGAGGTTGACGTTGAAACCCTTGTCGCGGAGGTGTTCCTGAAATGCGTCTTCGTAGACATTCCCATCAACAGTAAGCTCGCCATTGTCGTTGAATGTCCCATAATCCCCAACCTGAAGATAAGGGTAAACCAGGTGGATGATGATAGCGATCGATCAGACATACAAAGACTGGGAAGGGAGGGTCCCAATTGGACCATTTCCCAGAGGCTTGGCGAATGAGATCGATGTACTTTCTAACGGTATTGGGCATATGCAAGTCACGTAAAAGATGGGGGTTGGGATGAAGGTCTCATTGTGCCCTGATCTAACTAATACGTATCTCACTGCATACGGCCAAAGCGTAGGTTATCATCCAACTAGGAGTGGTAAGTAACTTATCAGGAAACCTTTGACTTTAAGGTGCCAGACTACGCTCGCGGCATACGGAAGGGATATTCTTCGTTCTTCCACGCCCCTCGTGGTACTCCAAGTGAGATCAGCGCACATCTGATGGATATCCTACGCCGGTGGTTCGATGCACAAGAAAAGATACCTCAGAGATTCAGGTTGTACATATTCTTTGAATATTATCCTTCCACTTCCGGGTATTTACAAGAGACAGTCCGGAGAGACCCACAGAACAACACCTAGGAAGACGCCGCAGACGATGACGACGACGAATCCGATCGCGATGTGGCGGGAGTTCCGCGGTGACGCTTTGCACTTGACTCTAGTATTGGACTCGCCGCTCGCTTTGAGCCCCTCGGCGCTTGCGAGTCTCCCCACAGGCTGTGCGAATTTCGAAAGTGATGCATCTGCATCTGTATGCGTTTACCCGTTTCCCCAGAGGGTAGAGCAATGGGTAGCTCTTCGTCAGCCTTGTCATCGATTGGCCAGTTATTCCTTTCCAAGGCGGCTTTGATCGCATCAATAAAAAAAGTAGACGAGTCGAGGGATTTTATATCATCGTCGTACTGCGTGATGTTGAACCATAATTGAAGAAGCGAGCGATCAGAGTGATCCGGCGGGACTTGTACCCTCATTCGGTCTTCCGCCTTCGGCGGACGGGCATAGAGTGACTTGAAAGGCTTAATCAACTCCTCCAAAAGCTCGACCAACGGCGTGTCTTTCCTGGGTTTGTACGTTCGCGACGGATACTGCCCTGCACCCAAGGAATTAGACTTAGAGTCTCCGCCACGGTCAGAGCGTCCTTTGCGGATAGAAATTTCATCATACTTGCCCAAGTCTTTTCTACGACTCTCCGCGTCATAGGTATCAACGGCGGGCACGTAGCGTAGAGTCATCCATCCGAGGACGTGCAGAAAAGACTCGAGATCATCAGGGAACTCGTGCATCTTCGTAGGATCCTGCAGTAGACTGGCTGAAATGAATTGCCATGTTCCCTACTCAGAGACAGGATCGGTGTATGATAGAGTGGTAAAGCAGCGGAAGACATACTGTGCGATCAGGTCGTCTGCTTTTGCTCTCTTTCGTGTTCTTCGATAACTCCCAGTCTATCAGGAGACCCCTGCCTTCGTCCGTCAAGATAATGTTTCCCGCACTGATGTCACGATGCAGTATGTTCGCATTTTCATAAGCGTGCGAGTGGGCTTTGTGTCCAATGTCAATATATTGTTCGCACATAGTAGAGCCAGCGTACCTTGTAGTGCGTCGAGAACAGCCGCCACAAGCTGCTTCGTGCATTCAAACTTGAATAGTGCACGTCCCACGATGCCATGCACAAGCCGGTAGTGATGATACGGAGACACGTTTGTCTCCACACAGAGCCACAGCGCGTTTACGAACTCTTGGGTTCTCGTTTTCCCACCGTCAAGGTCGCCACCAGCGACGTGTTCGGGAATGTTTGGCGTCTTGTGGTAATGGAGTATTTCGTAAATTTCATGTTCAGCCATAACTTCTACTTCCTTCGAGTTGGAGAGAAATCGCCAAGTATCTTTCATGTAGATGAGTTTCTCTTTACCCCATGGCCCACTGCCAGAAGAGGTGGGTATCCAAACGACAGGCAAGGAGCGCGTACACCGGCTAACGAGCGACCGGTTTTGCGTGGGCGGTCGAGGACCGTAGCCATAACCCTTCCCAATCAGGCCCGGCAACTCGTATCTATAAAGTGGATTGTGTTGCCTCTGGATCCCTAGCTCTCTCCTCACTCGCGCGGCGACCTCGGAGGTGAGGTTTGCTGGTCGAACCGACTCGTCGTAACCGCGCTGCCCGGCGGAAAGGTGATCGAACCGCCACAAGAATTCAGCCATCAGTTGGGGACCCGTGCGATAGTTAAACCGGGCGGTCACGATTACCCCTGCAGGGTCCCATCGCAAGAACCTGGCATAGTTGCCTTCGACCAAGACAGAAAAAGAGAATTGGCGGAATTGCAAGCTGTGTTGAGCACCAGCATAATGCGCCAATTGCCCACGGATGTCAATGCCTTCCATGGTTTCCGGTGTAAACAATCCTTTATCGATCTACGATCGACGGGACTCAGTGTCTGGAGGATCTTGAAAGGCGATGCCATCGGTTGTTTTGAATTCCATCCAAAGTTCCATTTGGGAGAAATCCGTCCTATCTGGGGGTGCCACACCCTCGACGTGATTGAAGACAGAGATGTCCGGCTTTAGTTTCAGCTTGTTCTTTGTATCTTCCTTGTTACCTGTGTCGACAGCTTGGAGGTGAGGCATCCATCTTTTGATCGCCTCGATCTGAAGGAAATCATCATCACAGCTCTAATGTCTGCGAGAAGAGAGGAACACGCACAAAGGGTTTATAACATGAATTCTCTACATTGCCAACGGGAACGTTCTTGAATGGATTCCGAGAAAGTCTTGGTGGTGGCGCAACGGTTGGAGGAAGAAACTCTTTGAAGAAGTCCAAGACAGGCATCGCACCTAGCCAACGACCTGCCATCTCCTTTGCAAGAAGACGTCGCACGTGATCGAAATCCTTGATTTCGGATGTGAAAGTCAAATCTGATCCGTATTTCCTTTTGACTGGTGTGGATTCGCTGGCGAATTCGCGTTGTGGAACGTGTCGCGCGTTATCTACGACAGCGTGCCAAGATTGAGGAGGATGCGCGTTCTGGTGAGTGTTAGGCATGTCAGAGGGGTGTGTGGAACGTAAATGAGATGAACAGACGGTTGCCTAGATGTTTAGGTATATATCCTTATACTGTGGAAATGACATGATCAACTTGGTGAGGACAGCCATTGTTGTACTAACTTGATGGACTGTGATTGAGGTGTTTTAAGTCACGCGACCGCGATGGTAATGACTCACGTATTCCCACGGATTATCAGCTTCCGGTGACCGATTTAAGGTCACGTGTCAACCCTTGTGTCACGGGATGGCAGGCTGTGCTATGTACACTTTTCCGGGATCCGACTCCGGAATATGACTACCCTACGCTGTTCACCACTTCTTGCATAGCCACCCACGTACCTCTGTCCATGTCAACGCCAGGATCAACGTGAGTGCGTCTCCGTCCCTTCCCTTTTTCTTTGGAACGCGTCGCCCCCGGTCCTTGCACCTGCTTCGCGAGATGCCTCACCTCTGCATATTCGTCCGTCGCCTGTGCTCGTAAAAACGCCGCACCCCGCGCCCTATGCTCCAGACAATCCGGCTGTTGATACCCCGCGTACTCGTCTACACCCACATCCAGACCATCCTCCATCGGCCGCCCATCCCGCCAGAGCGACCCGCCAGTCC
The DNA here is from genome assembly GCA_038094375.1 of Tubosaeta aff. heterosetosa. NCBI lineage: Eukaryota > Fungi > Basidiomycota > Agaricomycetes > Boletales > Boletaceae > Tubosaeta > Tubosaeta aff. heterosetosa. Next base: position 11,091 of record JBBPUC010000718.1, read on the forward strand.
GCGCCAATGTCGTTGCAATGTCCAAACTCTCACCAGGCGGAATCACCCATGGGTGTGATGGCGTCTCACAGGTCATGTCCACCTCCTTCCTCAGCACCCGGTCCACGTCCACAGCCGAGAAGAACGCAACGCCCTGAGGGAGATCATCCATGCCTAGCTTAAACGCAAACAGGCATCGTGTCCACACATTCGCAATCTGCAACGCCAATGCGGCACGGTATGCGTCTGCCCGAGAAACGAGGTACCGCAGTTCGTCGTGCACCGACAATAGGAAACGGGCGTCGATATCGTATGTCCGTGTAAGGTGGTCCATGGCGACCAGCAAGAGATGAAGATAGTCCACCCCAGACGATTGGACGACCCAGTTGATCCGGGACGTCATATAATCTGCCCCAAATTCAGCGGGCAAGTTGTCCCTGGAGAGTGCCGCGGTGATCCCGCACCCCAACGCAGGCGTCCGGGGTCGCTCCGACATGGCGATCTCCTCCAACTTGTTGAACACAAAGCTCTCCGTGCCGCCATACCAAAACTTGCGCCCAAAGAAATCTAGTCGGTGGGTGTTCTTGCCCTTGGTGGACGCGTACAGGTTCTCGGCCAACCGTTTCGCTTTTTCGGGCTGCATCCCTGCATTGGATTGGAGGAGTAACAAGACAGCATGCTTCATTCCGGCTCCGTAGATGCGCGAATAATTGAACACTTTGGCCTGGTCGCGTGAAATGCCTAGGATGTTCGCCGTCTTGGAGTGCAAGTCCGTCCCCGCGGCCTTGGTGCCCTCAAGCGTCATCCAACCGAGCGCAGTGGCTCCATGCAAGCCAAACTGAGCATCTCCCATGCAACTCGATATCCACAGTTCCTCCGAATCGACGTCGGCCCCAACGATAGCATACCCTGGCGGTGCGCGAACCATGGCCTTGAGCTCCGACCCAACACGGTTCTTCTTGGCGTTGCTCGCTGTCAACCATGTCTTCTCAATCGCGCGACGCGTCACCGTACCCATCGTAATCACCTGGGGCAGGATCATTCCCCACTTGTGTTCGACCGACGGCGCAAACTGCATGTCGATTCGGTCGTCTTGCCATACGACCATCTGATTCAGTATCCGATCGCGTGCGCTGATCCAGTAGCTGCACTGTGCATTCATATCCAGCGCTTCCTGGGCATTGTCCCCGGGGCTCGTCAACGTCCCGTCTTGCGCATATTTCATGAAAGTTTTGGCGAGCGGGCTCCCGACATTAGCGCTCTCGCCATCCTTGTGTGGGAGTTTGTAGAAGAGAAAATGGTGCCCATCCACAACACGCGTCATCTCGCACAGGTCCTGATCAACGGGATCCGAAAATACGAGCGGCCGCGCGTGTGTAACGAAGTCAGCCGTGTTCGGGACCCTAAACGTCCACCCATGTTCCTTGGAATGAAAAAGTGGATAGTCCATCCAGGACAGGCGGAGGAGGATCGGAGCAATGCGGTTTCGAACGGTGATATCCAGTGTGCCAGGTGGCAAGTCTTTCTTTGGTCTTGTAAGGTCCCAATACCATTTAGGCCAGATGACCTGGGGTTTGGGAGTCTTGGGAGTCGATATCCTAGATGACGGCTCTCCGCGGGGGGTAGCGAGGACGG